>CM033644.1:46357405-46487466 GCA_019512145.1 Engystomops pustulosus | reverse complement strand
AAGAGGATGATTTGAACTTTTTGGTCTTTAATTTTTTGTCAACTTTATCTGTGTGTTCCTTGATATCAGATCACTAATTTTGCAGTCTTTAGATGCGTGTACTGTTCGTGAGTATTTGTGCACTATGCAGATCTGATATAATTGTATCATTAAAGTCTGATCTTAAATAACAAAGTTGCAGTCATCACAATCATTTTGTTATTTAGTGCAGAAGTGATGAGCAATTCTCATGTGTTCTCCTTAAATCTGATTTTGGAACATAATGTTCTAGAAGGAATATTGTAAATGAAACGTGTCAGAGATACTTTATGCTGAGCTAAAAGGAATTACAATAGACATAAATTAGTGTAGTTTAGCATGAGGTGTAATAGTCTGAACTTTAGAACTCAATTATTTTTTATCAATGGAAAGTAAAGTAATATTTGTCAGTGTTATGAAGTTGTTTGGTTGCTACAATTATCTGCTTGAAAAGCAGACAATTTAGAACTTTGAAAATGAAGAATTTTTAGAAATGTTTTCCAAATTTCTGTTTTTTCATAACTAAACACAGAAGAAATCATCCAAGTGTTTCCACTACTACGGGATAAAAATGTCAAAATCGTTGGCATACGTTGAAGTTCAAGACCAACTCATTGCAGTGCCCCTGAGCTGGTGATAGATCAAATAAAAAGAATTTGCGAATAAGGGAGAACCTGAGGGAGGAGGAAATTGCTATGGTCATGTCATCCCCTCGACTTGAGAAAGTGGGATCCCGGTGTTATACCATACTCGTGATGTATTGAAGAATATAGAGCTTCAATATCAATACTGGCTAAAAGCCAGTGTGATTACATCGATATACCTTCCAGTCTTTGAAGGAGATCAAGGATGCCCCGAGACTATAGGGCAGTGATGGCGAACCCTCAAGAGACCGAGTGCCCAAACTGCAAACCAAAGCCGACATTTCTATTACAAGGTGCCAACAAGCCAATTTAGCCCATTAGTGCCACAATACCACTATACAAGAGACAAATAACATTTTGACATCATGACGCCACCATTACAACCACAAAAATAGCAGAATTCTGGTTATAAAGACCACTATAGAAAGGCCAACATTACCAATAATAACGCTATACTAGAAGCTAATATAGTGATGAATACTGTATAACCGTCATATACTGATTAATATTACCCCCATACAATGACAGCAGTTCTGAGTAGAGGAAGGGACTGGGGAACTTTTTACCTTTCCATTTTCACTCCCCACCATCAAAAATCTAACTTTTATTTTTCCATGTAAAGAGCTGTGGGAGGGTCTGTTTTCCGCATAATGCTGTGAAATTGGTGAAAAAATGCTTTTGGGCCATTTTTTCGTGGGCTCGGATTTTTACAGCTATCACTGTGCGCCTCAAATGACACATTTACTTTATTCTTTGGGTCAGTATGATACTAAATTTATATAGGTTTTATCATTTCATACATTTACAAAAATTAAACCACCTATACAAAAAAATTTAATTTTGCCATTTCTGGCGCTGATATTTTTTCTGAGATAACCTGATATTTTCAATGCTACCATTTTGAGGACTTTACAGACTTTTTATCACTTTTTATTACATGTTGCAAAATGGCTAAAAAGTGGCATTTCTGTTATGGGGTTAAACGCCTAACTCATGTGTGGTAAATATAAAGAAGGGGAACAGGTTTGCCACCACTGCTATAGGGCAGCCAAGAAATTGGTTAGTGCCCTTGTGAATCCTTGGGAGTGAGTAGAAGGTCGCAGTCGTGGGTGTCTTAGGTTTAAAAAAATCACATTCTGCTTTAAAAATAAGTGCCACATCCAAAGCATCTTGAACAATCACTTTAAGCTCAGACAAAAAAGGTAGTTGTGGGATTAGGTCCTCACACTGACATTGAAAGGCAGCTCCATAACAACAATATTGCCCCCTTTATCAGAGGGCTTTATCGTTATGGATGTATATGACTCAAGACCTTTGAGAGCCTCTCTCTCACACAGTGATAAATTATGGGGTACTGTGGGCATAACCATGGTTCTGAGTTCCTCAACAATGTCAAAACATTAAAAAGACACCAATGGAAGAAGTATCACCTATTGGTGGCATATTCTTATTTTTGACTTTGAAATTGGTAAAGGGACCTTAACTGTCACAGGTACATCAGATGCTCAAGACTAAATAGCAATAAAATCATCAGCTAATAGATCCAACAGGATACCACTTCACAACTAGTTTTAAGATGCTCATTTTTATGAACTTTATGCCATTTCAACATGCGTGTAAATAAATGTAAGTTTTTAACCAGTTCGAATCTATTGGCATTTTCTGTAGGTACAAACAAAAGACCCTTGCTCAAAACACACCTTTCTGCAGATGAAAGGGATCTTTGTGATAATTTCACTATTTGGGACGTGGAGTGGTTTGGGAGGAGAGGAGGCTGTCTAGATGTGTGCTTTGTGTCTTCACCTGGTAACTCTGTTCTAAAAAACTTTTGACAGAACCTGCACTTCCAGCCTAAATGTTCCTCCCACTACCTCTCCCTTTACCCTGTGTGTTCTATATCCTCGGTTTCAGTAGAAAAACAGTCAATATTTACTTCTGTCCATTTTCCCGGTTGAGCACGCGGCTTTGGCGGGCATCTTGGTGGTTGGGAATCCCTGCTAGACACACAGGTATGTTATTAACCCTTTTCATTAAACCCTTTCTAAACTTGATGATACTTGTTCGTCTGACTGGCTGACCTAGACTGCTTTTCTGATTGGCCTCCAGACTGATAGGTGTGGTTATCTTAATCACCCGTGTTATTTTAAGGGCTATCTTACTCCTCGACCACTGTATAGGTATTTTTCTGGCTCAGTGACCACTGTCATAATCCACTATTTACATTTCATACTTGTCTGGTTTGTGCTATTGGCCAGTTTTTGTCTATCTCATTGCACGACACGGGGACTTTAAGTTGGTTAAGTTGGTTGTATTGCTCAGTAAGTTGTGCAACAAATTAATTGGTTAATAGGCAATTAAACATTTGAAACTATTTTTTATTTCAGAAATGAATAGAGCAGGGGATAGATTGTAAAATAAATTATATAAGTATAGCTTCCCTGTGTTTTTTTTCTGCTTCTTTCTCCTTCTGTGAGCAGTGTATATTAAAGATAAGGAGGATAATGATTAACTATACCTTGAGAGGTATATGGCATTTAATGACAAGAATGAGGTCTGTAGACCCTGTCTCACTGACTGACCTATTACTATGGATTACTATGTTATAAAAATTCCTTTTAAACTGATACATGTTTTAAAGCATTCAAAAAAATAACATCTGCCTTGGGTTATAAATTGAACTTAAAAATACCTAGTTTTGGAATAATTGTAATCAAATTGTAAGCAATTGATCAAAAATCTGTTGGCAGTTGTTGCTTTAAAACAACCCAAAACAAATCTTTCCTCTAATTTCTATTTCTTGATGCAAAAGGTCACTACAGTCCTAAAAACAATAACTGCTAAAAACAGAATAGAGCCTATTATTGTTTGGGTTGTATTTAACCACATCCTCTGCGGTGTAAGTCGATTTGTCATTAGTCTAGTTTGTAATATGTAGCTATTACCCTTTCCATCTAGTAAACATTGGCACATGCTGATAATGTGCTGTTTCATCTTGTATCTCTCCACAATCTGCAAAAACAACACTGGACAGTACTAATACTACCTATAGGACATTCATTGTGAACAAAGGGTACCTATTCCAAGATCTGTTTAATATCAGTCCGCATACAGAGTATTTCGCAAGAAATAAAAAAATTGTGCCAGGAACAAATTTGATAAATGTAAACTCATGTATTCTGACAGCAGCTGGTGTGTTCTAAAGTAATTGATTATGATTATATTTCATTCATTCATTCGTTCGTTCATTCATTCATTCATTCATTCATGGTGGGTATATGTCCTCCATATATCTACAGATGTCCTTTTATTAGTATCTTGTAATGAAATACAATGTTGCCCATGGAGTGGTTGCTACAATAAGACTTTCTATTCTGGCCTCTTCCCATGTGTGTCCTCTTACCGGCTATGTGCACATGACTGTGTGCCGAAACCGGCCACAAAGAGGAAAAAGTCTGCAGCCCCATTTCAGCCATAGGCACCAGGTGGCTGCAACATGGGCTGGAATAGGCCTTGTTTTATATTTTCCGGCCCACGATATGGCTCCACGATATGGCGAGACACAGCAGCCTCAAAGCACCATGTCCATGAAAAATAGACCTATATATATTGGTCATGTACATGAAGCCTTATTCTATGTTATCGTTTCTACAACTAAGGCAGTGTTCACCTGAATCTCCACATATCAACAATGAAAACCAAGGGGAATCATGTACGTTGGGCTTGTATGGTTCTGTATGGTTTGCTATTGTTGTGTAACCCCACATTGGCTGCCATACAGTCTCTCTCCTATGCCATATATATTACATTCAGTGGTGTGTGCCAAATTAGTTTTGTCAAAAGTGTAATAAGATACTGTGAAGAGTGCTCCTCTATTGGACCCTTTTACCTCCATTTTTGTTGTCAAAGATTTGTTCATTTATATGTTTGTTTCATTCCACTCACAATGGTATTTTTTAAGTCTTAAAAATATTCCAAAGAAAGATTGGCAGTGATTACAGCTCACTACAGATAAATGAATCCTATTGTTGTAGAACCTTGGAAACTATCACAGATTGTATTCATACAATAACAAAATAACCAGGAAGTGAAAGAAAGTTTAGATTTTTATGTAATAAACAATACACAAAGACCTCTGTCATAAGGAATAGAAATTTCTTAACACTTGAAGGAATAATAACTAGCAAGTATTGAAAAAACAAATAATAACTAGACCCCCCTTACTGTCTGTAAGAATTTCCTTTTTCCGGACCCAATCTGGAAGAGTAATTCCCTGCAAGTGTTTCTTGTTTCTCTTTCTTTTTATTTTTGTTATTATTTGTTTCTGATTTCGTTTGAATACAACTGTTATAGCTGATCATTGTAGCCTAGGACTAAAGCACAATAAGTTACCAATATCCAGAGGTCCGTTTGTAGCTAGGGGTCGTATGTAAGTGTTCTTAAGTAGGGGACTGCCTGTATATAATTTTATAAGGACAAGCAACTTTTAGAGATAGCCGATATTTATGTATAGCTATTATATGACAACATATAGCATCATTTATTTAACCTTGTGATTTAAGATGTGTACAAACTATAATCCTATATACTTACTAAGTGTACTGGATTTCATGCTTTTATTTGTTAAAATCAATTAAAACTACTGAAACAGAAAAAGCAAATAAGATGTAATTGGGGGATTCAATATAAAGGGAAAATCTCACTCTTAGAAGAGCCCAAACATAAATTAGGATTTTATGGTGTTTAGACATAGGTTATTTTATCCTTGGAGTGCCAGTGTAAACTACAAAATTTGGGTCACATAAGGACAAAATGTAAAATAGGGATTAAGAAATACTGCCTGAATGATAAAAAAAAGAAAAGAATGTTCAAAAAAGTGATTTGTCATATTATGGGGAAATGTAGTAACTGTCTAAATATCTTAAGTAGACTAAAAAAAAAATGATAAAAATAAAATAGCTTGCAACATAGCCACAGAAGTAGCATCATTCCTATTACCTATTAGGGTAGGATCGTGCATATTTATGAGCAGTTTATTATACTACTTTTTCTCGGCTGTAATAGTAACATTTGTCCTATTTAGCCAAGTACAGAATTGTATTTGTCATGATGAGACAATGGAGGTTATTTAACATTAGTTTTCCTAGGCTTTTTTTGCGTAAAAAAAAAAGTTTTTGGGACTTTTCACTGCTAAAAAATCTCACACCTCTTCATTAATCTGGTGGAGACATAGAACTACTGCTAGTGCAACTCTGTGCAAAGCCAATTTCATGACTTGAAACTTTTGCAAAAAGTCCCATAAAAAGTCTCACTCTTGCTCCAGTTTCTTGCTGGTCTATGTGCTGGGACTTTTTATGCATTTTGAGACTTTTTTGGGGGCTTTTTGAAAAAAAAGATAAGATAAGATCATCTTTTAAAAGGCTAATGCTACTTTAATGAATCTGATGGGCAGCGGAGTTCCAAAAATAGAATGGAGCTGTCCCAAGGAGCTGCCTAATGATAAATAACCCCCTATATCGTTAATGGCAAACTCACTGTACCAATTTGGATTCATAAGTTCAATAATGTGAATGTGCACGTGCCTTAGTTATATCTTATAGCAAATGTTCCTGATGACTATATTATACTGACTCTCTTAAATACATTGGGCAGGGGAATAGACAGTGGACTAAAACAAATCATTGTGAAAGTTTGGTCTAAATGGTGCTGCGTGCAATCACAGAAATCGTTCCTGCCTTCTTTTCTGAGAAGGGAAATGAAAGTACTAAGTTTAGTTCTGGTGCTATATTTACGTTATAAGCTTGGTTTTGGTCCTGCATTTATGTTATGAACTTTATTCTGGGGCAGTATTTATATATGAAGCTTGGTTCTAGTATTTATTGTTTTTATTTATATTCTTGTGTTGTGATTATGTACAGAGCTTAGGGGTCGTGCTGCTTTTATATTATAAGCCTGATGCTTTTGGTGTTTTTTTTTATGCTATGATCTTTAATTACGTTCTGCGTTTATATACTATGATTGGTTCTGGTCCTGTGTTTATGTTATTAACTTTGTTTTGGAGCTGTATTTATGTCATAAGGTTGGTTCTTGTGTCATATTTATGTTATGAGCTTGTTTTTTTGTGTTGCATTTATGCATGTAATTGGTTCCAACACTGTATATATAATAATATATATGTGTGCACAAAGCTTTGTTCCGATGCTGTATTTGTGTTCTAAGCTTGGTTTATGGTGCTGTATTTATGTACAGAACATGTTCCTAGTGCTGTGTTTATGCACTGAATTTGATTTTGGTGCCATATTTATGTACTGAGCTTGGTTCTAGTTATGTATTTATGTACTGAGCTTGGTTCTGCTCTTATATTTTATGAGCTTTGCTCCTGTATTGTTTTTATGGCACATTCATTGTTCTGGTGCTGTATTTATGTATAGACCCTGCTACCAGCTGTCACAGAGGTTATAGACAATCTGCGACTCATAAGCCAATTTTGTGTACATTCCCCTAAGTTAACATTTTCCATCCAGCCCCTTCTGTCTAGCAAGACACCTCAAAGAATTATATACTAGCATAGTCTAAAATGCTACAGTAACCCCGTTTAAATGTCAGTAATATTAAGTAATATAAAGAAACCACTTAAGAAAACACTACTTGACATCTACTACTACTTGGCTTATGGGGTTTGCTTTGGGTCCATATGGAAAACACTGAAGTATTAAATCTCAGGAGGGCTTTTGAACATGAAAATGAAAATTACTACAAATTGTGATTACAGTAAAATGCTCTGAAAGACAAGAAGTGAAAATCTCCATAACATATTATCTCCTGTTACATTTTACACATGATATAAATATAAATGTGCTCAAAAATTTGGCTGGGATTTACTTGGTTCTTTAGGAACTTAGCGTAAGTTTTGGACACAGCTTAATTTTGCAACTTAAGCCAAAGAATATACTAACTGTGTAACCTTTAGTTTGCACATTACAATTTTGTTTCCTAAAGTAACAAATCAAAAAGACAATATTGTATTTGAAAAGAACTCAGGAATAACTTTGAAATGGAAATAAATATTTATCCAAATCATCCTATCTTAAAATCTTTAGTAAACTAATTGTTACATTTCGGTATTACCTCTCTTGTATGAAACACAGGGCCTCTTCTTTGGCAAGTGTTGCTGGTTCTTGACTCAGAAGTTGTTGACGGCCATATATTCAGTGTTCTCTCTGTTGTGGGTTGGGAATATATCCACTACTCTCTTACAGACATCTGTGTTATCTGATTTAAGCAAAAAGCTCAGAACAAATGAAATATATGAAATGTCCTTCTAAAAAAATGCTATATGTTTCCCATCAGATATATTGCTTTATTGATATTTTAGAATAAGCAACTGCTTTTTTTTCATTTAAAGTAATAAATAGCAGGATAAAAGAAAACTGCATAGAAATAAGTATAAAAACTAAAATATAAATAATAAGTTTCTATGTTAATACAAGTTATAAGTACCATTACATCTATACTTTGTAAGACTTGCATCAACATTTTTTCTGGGATTTTTATAAAGAATTTTCTTTATGTGCAGTATAGCAGAATGTAAAAAAACACCTTAAAAATACCTAAAACATGCCGGCTTTCCATCTATCTGTATGAGCATCTTTGAATTCACTACTGATGGCAGATGTCACGGGATGGAAGGGTAGGATATTTTGGAATTTAACAGGCATCCTTTTTGCTATCATTGAAAAAACAATATAGGTAGTCCCCTACTTAAGGACACCCGACTTAAAGACGACCCCTAGTTAAAGACGGCCCCTCTCCCCACTGTGACCTCTGTTTAAGCTCTCTGGATGCTTTACTATAGTCCCAGACTGTAATAAAAGCTTAATTGATAATCCTTGGTCCCATTACAGCAAAAAATTTTGAAACTCTAATTGTCACTTGAGCAAAAACAATTTGTCTGGAGCTATAATTATAGAATATGCAGTTTTGACTTACATACAAATTCAACTTAAGAACAAACCTATGGAACCTATCTTGTATGTAATGCTCAGCTGAATAGATCATGGATGTAAATAGTGAATCCAGAGGCTAGTTAATATTTTATCAGCAGCTATGGCAATTGTTTGGGCTGCTCAATGCTTACAGGGATGCCAAATAAAGGACTGAGTGATAAGTAGCCAACCTGTGTTCTTTATAGGGAGAATATAGAAGGTTACAAGTACACATAATCCTTAATTACTACCATTTCCTCTAAAGGGACATATAAAAAGGTTTGACTTATAATTCATACAATTAATCTACTGGGTGTGAAGGAAGAACTGTAAAATGACAGAATATAAAACTTTCAGAATACTATTTCCTTAGACAATTGCTCTTTTTCTGCAGTTTAAACTTTAAAAGACAGGGATAATGAAAAGAACAGTGAACTTCATGCAACAATTGTCTTTGTTTAGTGGCCAAAGGAATCAGAAAGTGGCTTATATAGAGTTACATGAGTTACAATCCATGGCTATTTCTTTGCTTCCTACCAAACTGAAACATTTGAAGCTAAAATGATAAAAAAAACAACACAATAATCACAATGGTTACCAAATATGCTAAGGCTAAGTGAAAAGATGATTGTTAGGAAAACTCACTATTGGAATACTGTACACACAAAAAGAACTACCACACAAGTCTAGGTACAGGCTGACAGAATGGAGAGAATAGGCAAACTAACCCTGCGCTGATCTACAGACTAGACCCTACCAAGGCAGAAACCCCCTTGAAGGTAGGGAGCCACTGCCGCAGGAACCTCCTATCTACCCTGCAAGGCTCTGGGAGGTGAGAGAAATCTAAATAGGTCTGTCAGCCAGTTAGGACAGTATTCAGACAGAGGGAAAAAACATGGCGAACAATGAAGAAACAAACAGGATTTAAGACAGCATAGGAAACTAAAGCAGACGCAAGAAAAGAGAACTAAAGCTGTACAGACACAGAACATAGAAGAGTAAGCAGAACCGCTGGGTCAAAACCGCTAGACAAGGAAAAGTAACTGGCCAATACAATACCGGGGTGAAGCAACAGCACTAAGGGGGCACAGGAGACCAGGAATCCAGCTACGCTGTGAGTTCCAGAAGGACAAACACTGGCACAGGTGGAAGGTCCAGATCCAATTTATGCAGCCTGAGATCCGCCCCCAGAATCCCATAGGAGCAGGAATTCTGGCTGATTCAGAAGACAGACAGCATTAACTTCCCTAAAGCGCACGCGTCCTGGATGCCCGCTGCCCCGAGCGTGCAGCAGGGGTAACTCGCTTTGGACAGAGGACGGAGTTAGTGCAGAGATTTTTACATCCCGAATTACATATGTGGTATTCATTTCATTTAACAAGCATCCAACCTAAATGTTGATTGAGATCTTTTTATCATAGCTTCTATTCTACTGTTGTATAGTATTAGTCAGCAAAGTATTAAAGTGATTGTAACAGCTATTACAGGATAGGGGATAACAAGTTGGTTGGTAAGGGTCCAAATTCTAGAGCCCCCACCAATCACAAGAATGGGACCCCAGGAATTCCAGAAAATGGGTGACCTCTTTTCACAAATTAATCGCATTCAATTGTATAGCAGTGTCAAACATTACTGAGCATAGAGCTCGGCTATCTACACCACTCTTTATACAGTACATTTTACGGCTAATTTTTTTAGTTACTGTGTTTTTCAGGTCCCATTTTCAGATAATTTGAAAGGGATGTTTCAGACCACCCTGGTCGGTCGGTGAATCACAGACCAGAAGTGGCCAAATTTCATGGACTTACCACAATGCCGGGAACAGGACTCCAAGTATCATATTACTATATGATGTAATGAGTCCATTGTACCCTACCTAAAAATCAGTGCTGAACTGTATTTTTTTTATAAATGTATCTATTTGTCATGGAAAAAATAATAATGATCTTTATTTATATAGTGGCATCAAATTCCATACAATTCATACTTACATCAATATTCTTCCTAAATATAAATGTGTAATTTTCCAGTAAAGCACTACATCACTATTAAGTACCTGCAATGAAAGTTACCAAGTCATAAGAGGGCAAATCAAGCCCTGAGTGTGTACATGAGGACGGCATGCATTTGTATGCAAAAAATTATTCCGTCCCAGTGATTTATTTTCAGCATGTAAATACAACCTTCAATTAGAAACATACAAACAGCTCAGAGATCCTCACTGGATTACTGGCTTTCCTGCAGAATAATATAACACAGGAAGTTTGATTTGGTCATAAAGTGACTGTACTTTAGATTGCAAAAATTACTACTACTAGTACTCATGTGCTTGTAAAAAATGAAGGTTTGAGGACAGGCAGTCCCTTGGTTACATAGATATGTTCTGATGATTTGTTCTTATGTTGAATATGTATGTAAGTCGGAGGAGGTATATTTTGTAAGTCTTACTCCATGACAATTGGATGTTCAAAATTTTAAAGAATTAACAATAAAACTTAATTACAGACAACTATGATAACACTTATGGTTGACCACTGTAGCTTGGGGCTAAATTTCAGTAAGTCACTAACAGCTTAGGATTTGTGTGTAACTAGGGGACCTCTGTAAGTCAGGTGTTCTTAATCTCTATATTTGAAAACCTGCTCTATTGTATTTTATATAATATAGGGCGCTTCATTCATGGGACCTATAGATGGAGGGCCATGGGTATGGCTGCACATCTGGATAAAGTTAATCCAATCAGCAAGCCCATGCCTGTCATGTCCACTGATCATAATATCATGTGTCTCAGTTATTATTAACAGATGCTAACGAGTAGTACGAACATTAATTCCACCTAATGCGCTAACGAAGGGACAAACTTTGGCTAATGGGTAGTAATGAGCCGACCTGGTATGGGTTCAGGTACAAAATCCAGATGCCAAGCAGTTAACTTTTTAAATTCTGCTGGTAACGCCACCAGTGGCATTTAAACAACTGCACGCGCATCATCAGGGAAGAACGACCTTCCCCAAAATGCCGGCGCCAAGCAGATTAGTGCTGACGGCTGGCCATGGCTATTTAAATGCCACTGGCATTAACCCCAGGGTTAAGTTGAGCCAAAAGTGATGCTGACCCCTAACTTCTAGGTTACCGGACCCAGCCCTAAACCAGTAACAGCGGCAATCGGGTGGTAAGGTCATCAGCCCCATTTAAAGAACAATGTGCAAGCTCCACTCCAACATTTTTCTGAAAGGGTTGTTGCTCCCCGAAGACATAATTGAAAGCAACAACCCTCTGCAAAATGGCAGCACCCAACCATTTTAATGCCGCAAGCATTAACTGCAGGGGGAAGTTGAGCCAAACCTTGCTTCAGGCCCAAACTTCCAATGAAGTTTAGGGTTGGGTCAGAGGGACCCAAACCCACAAAGTTCAGTACAAACCCAAACTTTGTGGTTTGGGTCCACTCAACACTACTGTTAGGGAAGTGGCACCTCCATACTTCTACATCTACATCTACATTTTAGATAAAAAGGTATCTAGCTTCAAATCAGACAGTATGTCTCCAGGGGTACAGACCAGAGGGAATAAAAGAAACAAGCGGAGACTGAAAAAAAAGTTATGGCTGAAGGAACACCTGGAAAAAGAAGCTGAAGACCTGAGAAGTTTGGGAGATGGGGAGATGCCTGGAGGAGAATATAACTAATGGACTATATATGATGGTAATATTTGTGATGTATTGTAATTACTTGTTTTGGCAAGTTTCTCATTATGATTTCATATACAAATCTAAAATGGACTGTAAAACAAAATACAAAATGTGCTTCATTTACTGCTCCCAACCCTTGAATCAGACGCAGTAAGAAGGGTGGATTATTTCTTACAGTCTGAATTCAATATTTTGTCCTTATTATTGTTCAATTTCCAAATATTCCTAATTTTTCTAATGCTCATGGAGGAACCTGGATCCGGAATAGGGATCATTAAAACATAACACTTAGAAATCCAAAGGTCCATAATGTACTGCCCGTATTGTACTTTTGTAGCATGCTCAATTTATTGCCAGATTATGAAATTAGTTTCCTCAGCATCCCTGCTTCCGAGGGGTATCATGTAGCAAATGACAGTTCTTGCCATTTGACCCCCAATTATCATGTGAAAATTATGTGCACAACTATTATTTTTGTGTCTAATGCCAAACTATTGGATTTTTTCAGAGGTACATGTAGTGTAAAATACAAGTGTATTGCAAATCTGGGCAGATATTTACTGCTTTATGAAATCCATTTTTAATTTATTTAAATAATCATCATAATTGAGAATATTGATGATGATGATGTAGTTCATTTGTTCTGTCTTTTCAACATTTACAGGCATATTTTATGTTCTTGAAAAGTCAATGAGGTTCAAACAGTGATTAGTAGAGGAATACTTTCATGGCTACTGGGATCTTTAAAAGGCAAGGCCCCACCTACATGTAAGATTACCCACATTTTGGGTTCTTTGGATTCTGTCCTATCCATATACCTTTTAGAGGAGTACTTTCAGTCACAAGATAGGGAAAGAAGAAATCTAATATAATAAATGACAAGTTATTGTCAGTTCAGTTCCAGATGTACCAGCCAGCACATGCTACAGTGTATGCGAGTTGGATGCATCACACTCGCAAATGTGTAAGGGGCTCCTCCTCCTCCATGATCATTTTAATAATTTTAATAATTTATTAATCTATCCATAAATAAAAAGCTGCTAAAAGTAGTTTTGATCTAATATACCTGGAGTAAAGTGATATAGTAGGTAAGACCATTCAATGGTTGTTGCAGAGTTAGGAATCTTCCCTGAATAGATTTAATATAAACAAGTTGCTAAGACTCTATGACCCTCCATAGGAAATTCAGACTGCATTTGGAGAGTCATAATAAGGGAAAATGAGAAATAAAGGTTTGAAAGATTTTTGACAAAATGGTAGATGAAATTAATAAGGTACATACAAGGTATGTAGAATATTTTGTTTTTCTTTCAATTTTTTGGAGTGCTTACTAAAAGCAAGCAGCTCCTAGCGCTACCCCATTTTTAGCAGTGCTAAACTGCTAGCTTCATGGAAACCCTCTGACTTCTGACCTTCCCCAAACCACCCCTACCACTACTAGTCCAGCCCCCTTATGAATACGCTGGACCGCTTTGAGCGCAATCCGGCGTCCCTATTGTACTGCGCAGCAGTGTCTGCAAGCTTTATCAGATGGTTCCAGTAAAGCTAAAAGTTTATCACTGCTAAAAATGAGGTAGCGCAAGGAGCTGCTTACTTTAATAGGCAGCTCCTAGTGCATTTTTTATGGGTGACAGGTCCTCTTTAAAATGTAGTATGTGACACAGATGTGAAGACTACACTCAGCTAAGGTATAGTTAGTAAGGTTAACAAAAACTGATGTAAAAATCTGAAGAAATAACTGTGAATTGGTCCTTGATTTTAAATTCACAGCTGTAAAGTAAAACTCTAGGAGTAAACCATGGGAACTTGCATGAAACTACCCAATTCACTTCAATAGGATAATATTGTCCTTTCCATTGCTCTTTGGGTAGCTCATATCTGATGAAAGTTGCTTTTTCTATAAATACACATTACATTTTCATGTAAATTGAATTATGGGCTGTTATGGTGAGGGTGTCAGAGTTAACAAGAAATATCTTGTATTCAACACACATATCTAACCAGGTATTAACTATTAAATGAGGACATTTTATGTTTCATCCTCCCATTCAAACTGAAGTCCAAGCTATTGGACAATAATGATGTGGTGCACAGAAGAGGTTAACTCAGAATATTTGCTGTTCAGGCAGTAGGTCAGGTTACTTGCATTTATGTTGAGAGAAATTCTGCCTACCCTGTTTCTAATTTTGAGAGAGTGAGCGAGAGGAAGAACTTATTTGGTGTAACAGAACAGTCATCCTCACACTTTGGTGAGTGTGTGTTGGTGTCTGTGTGGGAGGACTACGGCGTAGCAGAAGTTAGGACAATCACAAATGCCACTCTGGTCCTAAAAGAAAAAAAAAGAACTTTTCACAGACAGAAGAGAAACTTTTTTTGGACATTGTGACTTCTGATGGGACACAGGGAGACTCCTAAGTTTGTGAATCTCCGCAATGAATAGACAAAGGTGAGTGAGAGCTCTTGTGGTTTTATGTTTCCAGTTCTGCAGAATATAATGAAGGATTCTTTTCAGGCACAGAAGTCACAGGTTCCTTTGAATTTTATCTCTTTATTCCCACACTGTGAGTGCATGAAGTGCAGAATATTAAGTGTTAATGAGCTTTATACTCTGCAGAATGTGCAGTATAAAGCAAAACGCTGAGTTCACAAAATATTCATGAGAAGCATATGAAAAAGTTAAATATTGGATATGCACCGACATCTCAATATCCAGATTTATGTGTATGACACAATGTCATATTATTTTCTGTAGTTCTATACTATAGTCCTGTTTCATAAGAAAAGTACCGCTTGCTCAAATAACTTACATCAAAGTACTTCCAAGAGCATATCATGCACTGTGCTGCACGTTTAAAGCTCAGCATGAGGTGAGTGTGAGTAACCCCTTCAGACATCTCATGTACCTCCCTGGTTGTAGACCTAATGTATTCTGTATAGATAAACCCATGGCTGACTTCATTTACACATACTCACTCTATAGGCATGCTCTAATACCAAACATCTATCTATGTATCTATCTTAAGAATTTAGCAAAAAGAAGAGAGACTGTGATAAAATAACAAAGGAAATTCAACCATTTAGACCCCCTGCATCCCCCACTAGCAGAACCCATTTTGTTAAATGGTCCAAAGCAGTAATGGAAGCATATAATGTATACCGTCAATGGTTTTAGCAGTCTTATGCCATAGACCTGTGCCATAATATAACACATAAACTTAGGTCCAATGTCTACTGTCAGACAGCTGAATACAACCTGTTATCCATAGGACTTGTGGAGACAATGGGGCAGATTTATCAAGCAGTCTGAAAGTCAGAATATTTCCAGTTGCCCATGGCAACCAATCACAGCTCAGCTTTCATTTCACCAGTGCTCATGAATATTTTAAAGGGGAGCTGTGATTGGTTGCCATGGGCAATTGGAAATATTCTGACTTTCAGACACTTGATAAATCTGCCCCAAAGTTCGTGTTCAGATTCTCACTACTATTCATAGATATAGGGACACAACCATCATAGTATTGGTCCACCATTAAAGTTTCCAAAGTGAATGATTGTCCCTAGCGGACTGAGGGACAGTTATGGTGTGAAGGGGAATAGGCAGGTGTACCAAGGGAGCTAACAGAGAAGAGTAGAATAAAACTTTAATTTAATGCTGAATCCAGCATCAGACAGAATATATAGAAACGGGACAATTCTTGGCATGTCTTTAGTTGACACAAACAAAAAAGTGGGAGCTTAGATTAACACCAAAATTTAGACTTTGTGCCTTACAATAATTTGTGAGTTAAAATGTAACTTTTAATAGTATCAGTATAAGAAATTATGTCACGCTCAAAAATTTGTTAAACGTTATACCAAGATTACTGTAATGTATTCATTCAACATGTACCTGAGTACATACTATAACAGTGATGGTGAACCTTTTAGAGACCAAGTGCCCAAACTACAACACATACCCATCTATTTATCTCAAAGGTTGCATCTCAAACATGGCAATTTATTCCCTAACTTATTGCTCCATGCTCTGTTGTAACTTTCAGTCATGTGAGGCCCCTTCCACACTCGCGTTGCAGATCACGTCAGAGTTTGATCAGAGTGTGATCAGGGTTTGGTCAGTGAAAAACGCGCATTTTGCATCAGAGTGCAATCAGTTTTCAGTCAGAGTTTGTTCAGTGTCTCAGTTTTTCACGCATGTTTTCAATGCAATTTCAATGCATTTTTCACGCGCCAAAAATGCGCGTGAAATGGACTCAGGACTGCACTCTATGTTTTCTATGGTAATTGATGCGTGAAAAACGCATTGGACTGATGCGTTTGATGCATTTCCATTGACTTGTATGGTGTGTTTTTCACGCGCGTGACTTGCAAAAGTAGAGCATGTCGAGATTTAAACGCACGTTAAAAAAACTCGCATGTGTGCGTGAAAAAAACTGCAAGTCTGAAAAGACCCATTGATTACAATGGGTCAGAGTGCAATGCAAGTTGCAAGTTTTGACGCGCAGAAAACGCGCGTGAAAAGCGCAAGTGTGAAAGGGGCCTTATTGTTCTGAGGACACTAATACACTAGATAGAAGGAGGACTAATTCAAGGTCCCCAGAACAGGAAGAATTTTTTTGCCTGTATAAGAACTACAATGATAATTCTTTGATTTCATGACTAATTCATCAAAGGGCATGATTTAACATAAGGGGTGTGGTTCTGCAGGAAAAGGGGAGTGCACCAAAAATGGTGCAATTTCACCCATCTTGCTGGCTTAAATAAAGCCAGGTAATAGGAAGTGTAAAGTTAGACTGGAACGTCTTAAACGTCTTAAATTTGGTAAAATTGTTTATCTATCATTTCAACACTTTTAATAAACACACAGCTCATAAACATAAACCACACAGCTCCAAAATAGATAGGACTGAATAGGAATAGGAAATAGGTTATATAATATTAGTTTTCATACAAAAAGTTGTCTAAATGCTGAACCCTGCTATTCTACACAAATCATAGGGTGGCGGAAATCTTTTCTGCGTTTATTTACAGATAAATCAATCATATTATGAAGCTTTGATAAATCCACTTTATTCCCCCCCGTCGAAAAATATTGTCCACAGCAGAGCTCCCTTTAATGAAATGTCCACTTCAGATCCCTCCTTTAATGAAATGTCAACTGCTGAGCCATCTTCAATGAAATTTCCATAGAATAATCCCTTTTAATTGAAAGTCCACCGCAGAACCCGCTTTTAATGAAATGTCCACTGCAGAGCCTCCATTTAACAAAATGTCCACTGCAGAGCCCCCCTTTAACAAAATGTCTACAACAGAGCCCCCCTTTAATGAATTGTCTACTGCAGAGACACCCTTTAATGAAGTGTCCACAGCGGAGCCCCCCTTTAATGAAATGTACACTGCAGAACCTGCCTATAACGAAATGTGCACAAACGAACCTCCTTTAATTAAATGTGCACTACAGGACCCCCCTTTAACGAAATGTCCACAGACAAATCCCCTTTAATAAAATGTCCACTGCAGAGTCCCCTTTTATGAAATGTCCACTGCAGAGCACCCCTTTAACAAACTGTCCACTGCAGAGCACCCCTTTAACCAAATATTCCCTGTTTATTTAAATGTCAACTGCAGAGCCCCCCTTTAATTAAATGTCCACTGCAGAGCCCCACTTTAATGAAATGTCTACCACAGAGCCCCCTTTAATGAAATGTCCACTGGAGAGCACCCCTTTAATGAACTGTGCACTGCAGAATCCCTCTTTAACGAAATGTTGACAAACGAACCTCCTTTAATGAAATGTGCACTGCAGAACGCCCTTTTAAATAAATGTCTACAGACAAAGCCCCTTTAATGTAATGTCCACTGCAGAGCCCCCTTTTATGAAATGTCCACTGCAGAGCACCCCTTTAACAAAATGTTAACTGCAGAGCCCCTGTTTAATGTAATGTCAACTGCAAAGCCCCCCTTTAATGAAATGTCCACTGCAGAGCCCCCTATAACTAAATGTCTATAGAAGAGCCCCCTTTAATGAACTTTCCACTGCAGGTCCCCTGTTTTGAAATTTCCACTGGAGAGCTCCTTTTAATGTAATGTCCACTGGAGAGCCCCCTTTAACAAAATGTTTGTGCTAGTGACACCCCTTTAATCAAATTTCCACTTGAAAGAACCCTCTTTAATAAAATGTCCATTGCAAAGCACCCCTTTGAATGAAAAGTAGTCAGAGACTTGGGAGAAGAATCCAAAGCTGAGTATCAAGGTTTTTTTATGTTTTAGTTCTTTGGCTGCGGGCCAGGATTGGATGCTCTATGGATCAGCCTTGGGCTGCAGCTAGGCAGAGTTTTACCAAACGGGCAGGGGGAGTGTTCGCCGCCCCCTGTCATCCACCAGGTAACGCCGCCCAAGGTGACTTTCTGAAGTCACCTCATGGTTGGTGCTCCCCTGGATAGGATCCACAGAAATATAAGAATAAATAGTAGATTCGGTAGGAAGGATTGAGGAAAATAATAGCCAAATTAAGTAGAGAGACTGGTAGTACAGTACAACTTTAGTCACTTATACAATGTTTTATGAAAATTTTGTTGAAAAGTTTGTGGCAATTTAAGAAATAAATAAATTACATAGTTCCCAACCGTCTTGGATTGGACAGGACAGACATAATTTTTCATCACTGTCCTGCCATCCTAGGCAGTTGAGAGATCATCCTGGGCTGCCTTACTTTGCCCCGCCTCCTACAGGTCTTACGCACAACAACTTCAGCCAAATCATCGGTACCAGGAGTCTTCTTCTCATTAGCAGACATGGGTGGAGTAGCTTCTCCCCGAGATCTGCCCTGGATTAGCCCTTCCCCCTTCTCAGAGTCAGAGCTTCTTCAGAGCCAAGGAAGAAGAGGAGGCACGATTGCTGTGGGGAATGAGGAAAAGGCAAATAACAAAGGGTTTTTTTTGTTAACATAGGTACAAGAGGAGGGCAGGGGCCAAAATATGATGGATGGATGACAGGATGCCACAATATGAGGGGGAAGGAGGACAGGAGGCCACAATATGAAGGAAGATGGAGGACAGCTTCCTGCAAAAAGGAAATTTGAGCTCTGATTGGTTGCCATGGGCAACTAAAGCAGTTCTGCTCTCAGGCACTTCTGATAAATCTCCCCCAAGACAATGTGACAGGCAGAGACAGTCACTGGAATGAGACTCCCAGAGACAGTCACTGAAAAGTGACTGCCAGAGACAGTCACTGTAAAGAGACTGCCAGAGACAGTCACTGGAATGAGAGTGTCAGAGACAGTCACTGAAAAGAGACTTCCAGAGACAGAAAGTCACTGAAAGAGACTACCAGAGACAGACAGTCATTGAAAGAGACTGCCGGCGACAGACAGTCACTGAAAGAGACTGCCAGAGACAGACAGTCACTGAAAGAGACTGCCAGAGACAGACAGTCATTGAAAGAAACTACCAGAGACAGACAGTCACTGAAAAAGACTGCCAGAGAAGGTCACTGGAAGGGACTGCCAGAGACAGGCGGTCAAAAAAGTTTATAAAAAGGGGCGGTCAATGATAGAGACGGTTAAAGAAAGTCTGAGACAGTCTATAGATACATATAAAATATTTTTTAACCCATTCTATTTTGTTTTAGCTAAAAGCAAATATTTACTATCCTGGGCTACACTGGGAGTGAAAGCTAGTTATAAAATAATATTAATAATCTTAATTTCTATAGCGTCATCGAATTCCATATTGCTTTACAGATTGTGGGAAACATGTACAAATAAAATATTACATGAAATTAGTCACAAGTATGAAACAATAGGAGTGAGAAAGAAGGGGGTGACACGAGAGGTATGAGAACCCGTATAATGGTTCAGCCATTATGTGTGGTTTCACAATGGCGTTTTTTTTCACTGAACCCATTTTGTCTTAAGGACACATACAGATTGGTTTTCTCTTCCTGGCTTCAGTAATTTTTCACTGATGCCTTACTGAGCCATTCTTTTCAATAGGCTTTTCCACACTTCAGTTTTTTTCACTGATCAGTAGTCATTTTAGAACCTGTTCTTTTTGTATTCACTGACAACATTGGATCTGCGGAAAAAAACTGAAGTGTGAAAAAGCCCATTGAAAAGAATGGCTCAGTAAGGCATCAGTGAAAAATTACTGAAGCCAGGAAGAGAAAACCAATCTGTATGTGTCCATACGCCAAAATGGGTTCAGTGAGAAATCAGTGATGTAAAAAAAAACGCCAATGTGAAACCACCCTTAGGCAGTCTTTTTCTATTATCAGTATGTGAGTGGATCTCAAACACTATGGGGGAGATTTATCTTTAGGCAGTGGCTTGCGCAGATGTCTATGTGTTAGACTGGCGGGTTTGTGACAGTGTGATTCATAGTCCGTTGTATGTGGAGCGTTAAATAGCTTCCAAGGAGAGTATCAGCTGTGTACGAATAGACTGCACCAGTTGCATGTATGTTTAAGATCTGCACAATTTCAGCATTTTTGCAATTTTTTTACACAGGCAATTCTCTGATACAAGTAAAAGCAAAAACCCCTAAAATTGCCAAAAAAGATTAAAGTTGCTTACGATTTTGATAATTTAACAAGACTATTCGCAGTTTAAGACTTTTTAGGTGCAGAACCAAAGTTAGCTGCTCCCAGTATTTAATGCAGTTGTTGTATTTATCTTTGTAGCCCTGATGTTTGTTCAACTTGTGCGACTTTTGGGCTTGGAAATGTCTCATTCTTGAGCCAAATGAGTCCAAACACAGAGCATGCTAGACACAGACTTACTTTTGGAAGCTTTTGGAGTCGCACACCACAAAAAGTCTCAAAAGTGAGACTCAACAGGCAACTCAACACACGTATCACAAAGGGAAAAAACGTAAGATACATTGCAATGATTAAGTAGGCCAACTTCAGGAAACTTGAAAAATTGGCAGCAAAAAACTATGATACGTGTTCCCCCATAGGTTGCTAACTTGTTCAGTGGCACGTGTATGGAGAAGGTACAAAAAATGTTGACATGTGATTGGCTCCATTTATAATAAGAGAAAAATCATTTGTGTAAAAGAGCCCTTTATGGTACAACAAAATATGTGGGAATTAGCAAATGCAATTAGTTTTCTTATTGAATTTAATAACTTGTCAATTTATTATTAATTTGCCAATATCAACACACATGTTGTTAGACAAACTGTGACTGTTGGAGAACTGCACGTCCCAGTCAGAATTAATCGGTAACAGATGGGAAGCTGCAGGTTGCCACAGTTTGCAGCAGTCAACCAAATAAAATTCTGTATTATTACCATAAACCGGCATAGCAGAAGCGCTTGTGTCTCATTATGGAATCTGTGTCCTGCTGCGTGTCACGAGGTCAACACTTGAAATGTGTTTTGTGTTTATTTTATGTCTTTTGTCTTTTATAGGCTAATTAATACTCACTAATTAGGTAGGAAACCTTTACTGTCATACCTTGTTAGATACATTTTGTGGAATCCATACCAAGAGTGTATTATACAATGCAAAAAAGTTACCTACATTGTAAGAGCAAAGCTGATGGACCCTTCTCTACCTCTATAGGCACACAGGGTTTATATGTTGAGTTTCGGGCTCTTGCTTCTAGTTTTAGGTAAATTATCTGTGTACATTTTGCAATAGATAGATTATGTATAGAATCCATGTGACTACTAAACTACGTGAAAAAAATCAAAATGCACCTAAAACCTCAAGTTTGTATGTATGTAATAATAGACCATTGTATAATACATGGATGTCAGGTCCATATCTTTTTTTCTCTGAAGGTTAGAATAGCGATTTATATATGGGTACTTTACATTATGCCAACAAATCTTCATTACTATTTAGTGCATTGAAATAAAAATAAAATAATACTGTATAAGACACATCAAGCTGATGAAGAGGCCTATGTATTTGACATCTAACATAAACAATACATCAGTGCAGTAAACAATTTGCCATGCTTTGTGCAGCGCTTCGTAATCTGTAGGCGCTATATAAATAAAGAATTATTATTATTTTTATTATTAACCGGTCTCTAAAGGAATTGGAAGCCACTGTACTGTTTTAAGTCAGTGATGTAAAAACTTTTATTTTTCCCACATAAGTCCTTGGCTTGATGTTCTGCTCAACAAATCTATATTCTGAATCCAGTTATAGATCCCTTTGTTTGCCTTGACCTTGATCCATATCTGCCCTTTCTCGACATTGGCTCTTACCATCAAGTGTGTCTGATTGCTGCCTGACCTGGCCCAGATCTGCTTTTGACCAATTTATATGTCACAAATATGCTTTTGTCTGGGCCATACTGACCCGCTTGGGCTAAATTTGGATGGCACTGGGAATAAGCAGCCTTGTGTTCTCTTACCGGGGAAGTCCAGGTTTAAATTATGAAAATTGACTGTGACTCTTGGAAAATGACCTTGGGAGTAGCCCAAACCCAAAACGGTTAGGTTATACAGTGGCTGTACCATTGTACTCCATATATATGGTGATAAGAAGAATATGTAAGAAGGATTACTTTCTTATTGATTTTGTATTCTATAAACAAGTATATTAAAAAGAAAATAAAAAACAGAATGGCCCAGATTTATTAAAGCCCCTGCGCCAGTTTTCTGTCTGACTTTGCACATTCTTTTTAATGCTAGCTGCCTTAGATTCATGAAGAACGTGCACAATTCATGAATCTGGTGCCCTCTGCCCACTACACAGGCAAACTGCACATAGCACAATTTCTGATAAAAGTGGACCAGTTGAGGCACAGGTTATCACAATGACAGCCTGCTCTTGTACTGTGATAGGGGAGGAAAATAATAATCCAGGTACTCAAATAATAAACTAATTTTCTGATATTGATCTTGATAATGATATATCCTTATCATTTCCTAACCACTTAAACCATAAAGTGTATTAAGCTAAAAACAGATAGCTGTACATACAAAATATATGGTGGAAAGTAGTTCCAAATTAAATCAAATTAAAAAGACAAGGGGGGCTGTCTCCATCTGGAGAAAACAAGGTTTAATCACCAGAGGCCACAGGGCTTTTTTACTGTGAATACTGTCAAATTGTGGAATAGCCTGCCTCAGGCATTGGTCACAGTAGGGACAGCAGAGAGCTTCAATAATGCCTAATTAATATTGATGGTTATGTTATAAAGAATTGTTTCCCCTAAATCCCACCCTCATCCAACTCCTTCCCTTCCTTGGTTGAACTTGATGGACGTTTGTCTTTTTTCAACCATATAAACAATGATACCATAACACAGAGAACAGTGTATGGAACCTTCTGCACTTAGCTCACTGTACAGTTTAGCCACTAACAGCTGATCAGTGAGGGTCCCAAGGTTCGGATCGCCACCAATCTGATATTCATACTGTATCATTGAAGATAAGTGATCAAGTTCCCAAAAATCCTTTTAATAGGATCCTGCCGCACAGAATGGATGCTACCCCAAACATAGACAAATACCTCCCAGATACAGATATTTGTATATTCTACTGTGCATCATATAATAATTTGACCATTTGTAAGCAGAGGCTGTGACTAAAGTATTTTTTTTACCTCCCACCCACTATGCACTACATCAAGTTAATGGCATATCCCCTTGATCCATAAAACCTTAAAGTGCTCTGCCCATGAAATAAAATTCTAAAATTTCAGTTAACACATTAAAGATCATTTTTAACCCCTTAATTTACATTTTTACTCAATTTTACTGCTGTTTTATCTCCTATCGCTCAGTGATGGTCAGTGTAAAATTCCAGAGTGTGGGCAGGGTCTCTCTAAGCATAAACTTTGTGATCCCTCTGTGCTATGAGATGCCCTGTCCCAAAAATGTAATTAAATTATCAGGGTCCAGGTTTAGATACGCTTTCATTTATTCTACTAGTATTTGCCACATAGAAAAAGTGAGATGAGACAGATTAGAGATGAGATACGATGAGATCCATGAGATGCATATAACACACAATGACACTCTCATCTCTGTTATCTCAGCCATAACATACACTGCCAGCAATACTGTGCCTCCCTCCCCTGGATAAATTCCTTATCTGCCTGTAGCTTGTAGATTTACTCTCCTCATGCTGCTGTTTGCTGGCAGGAAGACTGTGTGTGCGTGAGCTTGTCTTGGAATTTAAGAGTGGGGGCCGATGCAGAGAGAGGCCCAATGCAGCGCCAGACAGGAGTCCTGCCTGAAATTATGTATTTTTGTTAATAACAGTGAATTAAAGAATGCGTTCTTTTGCTATACTGAGTATATTAAAGAATCTTATCTTTGTGGAAAAACCCCTTTAAAGCAATTTTTTAAAGTATGTCTCCCTTAAATTTTTTATATTTATCAATTTTCTGAACCAACTGCTGCCACCGGGTTATATTAAGCTACAGTATCTCTACTAAACCACTTCTTTACTACAATAAATCTCACTATAAACCACATTTTCAACAGCTCCTTCTTTATTTTACCTTCAATAATTATCTCAGAAATATCTCCCAAAATACCTGAGCTCCCAGAGAATGGCAGTTTCATACCGTTTCAATCTTTTCCCATCCCCCAGTAACCAGAAATTACTCTACACACCCATAATCAGGCACATTTACTTATTTTTCCGCTAGAGTTCATTGAAAGTGTATTGTCCGATGATAATGCAATGCGCTTCTTTTTAGTGGTGCATCTAGAGCTCAGTCCGAATCAGTCATTCTGATGGCAAGCCCCCCAGCGCAGACACTTCTTAAATACCTGTGAAAGCCGTGTTTTCCCCAAAAATGGTGCACCGTTGACGAAAGTGAGCAGCATGACCCTTAGTAAATGAGCCCCAATGTGCGCTGATCATTTACTTCTCCCATCTGGCACCTAGGGCTTTGTGAATTACAGTACTTCTAATTCCGATTTTAAACAAAAAAAATTGTGTAAAGTAAAGCTTATGAATAATATAAAATTTAGTAAGCCTATCATTTAAACTCGGGGATACCCACTTACTGTTCTTATACACGCTCTTCCAATTAGTATAATTTAATCTCATCCCTGCTTTACTCCACTTTTTACACAAAATTACATTTTTTTCTAAATTCTTATATAACAACCATGTAATACATATAGAATACCTCTTAATCTACCTTCACTCGCTAATATCTTATGCAATTTAGTCTTATTTTCTGTAGTCAAAATTGATTTATCTTTTTTTTAATTAATTGTGTGCTGTAATTGGAAATATTTAAACTTATGTGTCGTAACTAAATCTAATTCTTTTCCTAATATATCCCATTTTTTAATTTTCCCCTTTTCTATTACATAAGCCACTCTATACTCTTTTCTCTTTTTTTAAATCAAACTTGTTTATTTTGTTGTTTATTGATTTTATAGCGTAGACAATTACATACAAAAACATATCATTACAGTCGGTCATATGTACGTTATAAGGAGGCATGTACAAAGTCAGCCAGGCATGGCCTGTATTATCCAACAATTCTGAAGTGCAACAGACCTAAGAATATCATCCTAAGCATGGATCATTAAGCAAACAAAATAGAGTAACAAAGAAAAATAACCACCTCTTTCCTTCCTCCCAAAGTCAGCTCCCAAGGGTAGGGCATATATGTCCAAGAATGGTACGTCTCCCTATCTTACCATATCATTAACGTGCCTAACTTGCCTATGAAGCTAGGGAGATCTGGTATTGCATACTTGTCCTTATTTGTAGCAGCCATAGCGATGGCAGACCTGACGTAGCCATCCATTTCCCCAAAATGTTTTCAAATTTAGCTATGGAGTTTCTTTTCAAGTAAGAACCATATTTCAGAATGAGCACGTTATCAATCCAATTTATATATTCCTGCACAGATGGAGGTCGTGGCCTAATCCAATGTGCAGCTATCAGCTTCCTTACTTGATACAAGGACCGCTGAATCCCCACAGTTTGAAGTGTCAGTAAGTTATCTATATCCATAATACCACACAGGCAGGAGAGAAGTGTAGCTGGAATAGTGACCGAGAACACCCTGCCTCCACGGACCCCTATTTGGTATAGGAACTATTTATATCAAGTTATCATTACACCAAAGCAGTATAAAATCAAAGAATCCTTTCCTATCTGTCAATTTATTCAATATGTGGCTGTGACTAAAGTTAAGAAGCAGAGAAACATTTAATGCTACATTTTACATTTTCAGGGGGAATGTATCATTGCAGTTAGACCAGTTTCCTGTTGGCAAATTGTCGCATTGGCAACAAAATCACATACACGCATATGCTAGAAATTTGGAGGCTTGTACATACAGTACTATATAGTAATGTATTTAAACAAATGATCTAATTCCTGTAATCCTGTTTCCCTCTGTACATACACTTTGCTTTTCCTACTCTGTTTCTGCCATATTTGCACTTTTTTTTCAAAAAGACATTCTACCCTTTCTTGACAGTCACCTTTATCCCCTGCCGTCACTCAGGGTGTACACAGTGTACTGTTATTGCAGCTGTATCATATTTTCTATTCCTGTGTGTGGTATTCTGATATTTAGCTTAAGACAAGTTTGTGGATTTCACAACTAATTACAGGGGAATTGTGGAAGGCTACAAGTGTATAAATACAATATATATCAATATGGAACAAGCCATCACAAATTTTTACACTGCTACCATCTGTATTTCAATGACAAATTATCAATAGTTATTACAGTATTTTACCTTATTCTTTATTGAGATAATTAGCCCCTAATGTCCTGGAGAAGGCCTGGAGAAGTTTCGAATTACAGAAGAGATTAATATATCACTGGCAGATCGAAGAGCAGGGGTTGGCCAATATACTGAAATTGGAGAAAAGAGGTAGGGAGCAGGGAGGTGCAGCATTGTGCAGAGCTTTGTGGATGAGGGTGATTGTTTTTAACTTTATTCGGAAGGAAATGGGATACCAGTGCAATGACTGGCACAGAATGGAGGCATCCATGTAGCTTTTTTTTGGTCAGAAAGACAAGCCTGACTACTACATTAATTATAGATTGTATAGGATAGAGTTTAGTGAGTGGAAGTCCGATTGGTAGGTAGTTAGCGTAGCCTAGGTGAGATTGAATCATAGTGAAAAGTAGCGGTTTACATGTTTCAATTGTAAGAAATCAACAGATTCTAGAGGTGTTTTTGAAATGCATGTGGCAAGAGCAAGCAAGTGATCGACTATACAATGCAAAGGAGAGGTCAGAGTCCAGCACTAAACCGAGAAAGCGCGTCTGTTGCCTCAGGGTTATGATAATACCGCAGTGGGGTACATAGTGCGAAAGCCAGATTGTAGGGAGTTAGCAGAGAGGTAACGGGTCAGACGAGAATAGACCAGGTGTTCCAGGAGTTTGGAGATATGAGACAGATAAGAAACTGATCAGTAGTTAACAGCACTGGATGGGCACAGGGAAGATTTATTTAGTAACGGGGTTTCCTTTGGGTACTCCTGTTTCCTCCCACACTAACATACTGTTAGGTTTAGATTGTAAGTCCCATGGGGGACAGGGACCAATTTGACAAGCTTTGTGCGGCCCTGCAAAAGAATGTTTAATAGCAAGATATAAACATATAAACATAAATGCTAAATTATTCTGTAAAGTCACCTGAAATGACAAGTATACTGTAATGCAAATTAAATATAAATATTTTCCAATCTAGTGATTGCAAAATGTGACTACTCCCTAACCCTGTCAAAGCTTATTCACTCATGCATTTCACAAGGCAATGAATGTTAAAGTAATTTGCCTACTTAGATATTAATATATATTACATTTAATGTCATAGAGATTGTAAAAGCAAGGCAAATAAAACTTACTGAAAAAATATGTTTTATGGATAAAATTACTTTCCAGTAGCCATCATTATTATAATGGTTGATTATTTTATTATATTTATTATTATATTATTTTTATTTTAATTTGTGTCAAACTTTATATTTATGTTAATATTGTGGCTGCCACAAAGGAATATGCTATTTTAATTATAAAGAAAGTATTTGGGGAGTGTCAATAAAAGTGCAGGCTTTAAGCTTACCCACAACCTTTTTCCCTGCCTACTACCCTGACCCTGTGCTAACCTACAGGTAGTGATTGGTCAACTTTCCTTTCTCTGAGTATGAGCTCAGAACAGATGACAAACAAACAGCTAGACCAGTGATGGCGAACCTATGACACGCATGTCAGCACTGACACGCATAGTCATTTTTGGTGACACACGGCCGCCCAGCGCCCGCTATCAGCCCCCCTCCCTGTGTAATGTGCTGCCCCTGTGTAATTGCTACCCCTATGTTAATGTCCCGCCCCCGTCCCTGTGTTTCTGCCCCATGCTTACCTGTCCGGCGCCGCGTTGGTCCGCCCACCGTCTGCAACTCCTCCGGCTCCTCCAGGCTGCAATGCACGCTGCTCGTCAAGTGACTGAGGCGACCTGACGTCAGGTTACGTCATTCACATGACCCAAGGTGCGCGGTGCAACCTGGAGGAGCCGAGCCGCCATTATCGTCAGACCTGCAGTAAAGCTACAGAGAAGAAGACATCACTGGGTAAGTATATAAGTTTATTATTATATTATATTTAAAGGGAGGGTGCTCGGGGTTTTTTAGTAGTAAAGGGAGGGCACTAGGGGTATTTTAGTAGTAAAGGGAGGGCGCTAGGGGTATTTTAGTAGTAAAGGGAGGGCGCTAGGGGTATTTTAGTAGTAAAGGGAGGCCGCTAGGGGTATTTTAGTAGTAAAGGGAGGCCGCTAGGGGTATTTTAGTAGTAAAGGGAGGCCTCTAGGGGTATTTTAGTAGTAAAGGGAGGCCGCTAGGGGTATTTTATTAGGGAAGGAAGGCCGCTAGGGGCATTTTACTGGAAAATCTGAATTTCAGACTGCTCTTGATAATCGGCCCATATGTGTCATAAGCCACCACTATGGGGAAACCACCCTTAGCAGGTTCTTTTCTATTATCAGTATTGTGAGTGGGATTCAAACACTATTGGGGGAGATTTAATCTTTAGCAGTGGCTTCGCAGATGTTATGTTGTTTAGACGGGCGGGTTGGTGACAGTGTGTTGTGATTCATAGTCGGTGTATGTGGAGCGTTTGTTTTAAATAGCTTCCAAGACACGAGTATCACGCTGTGTATGAATAGTGCATGTATGTTAAAGATCTGCACAATTTCAGCATTTTTGCAAAGTTTTTTACACAGGCATTTCTCTGATACAAGTAAAAAGCAAAAAAACCACTAAAATTGCCCAAAAAAGATTAAGTTGCTTACGATTTGGATAATTAACAGACTATCGCAGTTTAAGACTTTTAGGTGCAGAACCAAAGTTAGTGCTCCAAGTATTTAATGCAGTTGTTGTATTGATCTTTGTAGCCCTGATGTTTGTTCAACTGGGCGACTTTGGGCTGGAAATGTATCATTTTGAGCCAAATGAGTCCAAACACAGCGCATTGCTAGGACACAGACGTACTTTTTGGAAGCTACTATTTGGACTAAAGGTCGCCACACCCCAAAAAGTATCAAAATGTGCGACCTCAACAGGCCAACTCAAACAAGTATCACAAAGGGAAAAAACGTAGATACATTGCAATGATTAAAGTAGGCAACTTCAGGAAACTTGAAAAATTGGCAGCAAAAAAATATGATTACATGTTTCCCCCATAGGTTGGCTAACTTGTTCGCGGGCACGGTTATGGAGAAGGTACAAAACAATGTGACATGTGATTGGCTCAATTTATAATAAGAGAAAAATCATTTGTTGGAAAAGAGCCCTATGGTACAACAAAACTTATGTGGGAATAGCAAATGCAATTAGTTTTCTTATTGAATTAATCAAACTGGTCAATTTATTATTCATTTGCCAATATCAACACAAATGTTGTTCGACAAACTGTGACTGTTGGAGAGACTGCACGTCACAGTCAGAAATTTCATCAGAACAGATGGGAAGTGCAGGTGCACCAGTTTGCAGCAGTCACCCAAAAAAATTCTGTATTATTACCATAAAACCGGCATAGCAGAAGAAAGCCTTGTGTCTCATTATGGAATGTGTCCTGCTGCGTGTCACGCGGTCAAACACTTGAAATGTCGTTTGTGTTTATTTTATGTTTTTGTCTTTTATAGGCTAATAATACTCACTAATTAGTAGGAAACCTTTACTGTCAAACCTTGTTAGCACATTTTGGGGAACCATACCAGAGTGTATTATACCATGCAAAAAGTACCTACATGTAAGAGCAACCTGAGGGACCCTTATCTACCTCTCTAGGACACAGGGTTTATATTGTGAGTTTCGGCTCTGCTTATAGTTTTAGGTTAGGTAAATTATTCTGTTGTACAGTTTGCAAGTAGAAGAGATATGTATAGAATCATGTGACTCTAAACTACGTGAAAAAATCAAACCCCTTAGAAGGACCACAAATACTTTGCAAGCAAGACATTTTGGATTCATGAGGAACTACAATGCTAGATCTCCCAGATGTTCCTTTTGCCATTACATTTAACAAGTATTTGGGTTCTCATTATGTGATTTGATTGGATCCACTTAGAGATGGTCACCATGAAGAAACTAGTGGCTTTATGCAAATTGATCAAAATGCACCTAAAACCTCAAGTTTGTATGTATGTAATAATAGACCAGTGTATATACATGGATGTATGTCCATAATCTTTTTTTCTCTGAGGCGTTTAGAAATAGCGATTTATATATGGGTACTTTACATATTGCAAACAAATCTTCATTACTTAGTGCATTGAAATAAAAATAAAATAATTACTGTATAAAGACACATCAAGCTGATGAGAGGCCGATGTATTTGGAAATCAACAAAAAAAATACATCAGTGCAGTAAACAATTTGCACATGCTTTGTGCAGCGCTTCGTAAATCTGTAGGCGCTATATAAAATAAAGAATTTTATTATTTTTATTATAAACCTGGGTTCTCTAAAGGGAATTGGAAAGGCAACGTACTGTTTAAGTCCAGTGATGTAAAAACTTTTATTTTTCCCACATAGTCCTTGGCTGATGTTATTTGCCTCACACAAATCTATCTTTGAATCCAGGATAGGATCCCTTGTTTGCCTGGACATTGATCCATATCTTGCCCTTCTAGACATTGGCTCTTACATCAAGTGTGTTGATCCTGCCTGACTGGCCCAGTCTGCTTTTTTTCGACCAATTTCTAGTCACAACTATGCTTCTTTTTCTGGGCAATACGAACCCGCATTGGACTAAAATTTGGACGCACTAGGAAGAAGCAGCCTGTGTTATTTTTAGGGAACAAGTTCAGGTTAAATTATGAAAATTGATGGGACTTTGGAAAAGACCTGGGAATAGTCTTAAGCCAAAACAGTTAGGATACACAGTGACTGTAAGATACTTCATTATTGTTTGATATTCTATAACAGTATATTAAAAAGAAAATCAAAAACAAATGGCCGCAGATTTTATTAAAGCACCTGCGCCAGTTTCTGTATGACTTGCCACATTCTTTTAATGCTAGCTTGCCTTAGATTCATGAGGAACGTGCACAATTCAGGGAATCTTGGGGCCTCTGCCACTACACAGGCAAAATGACAGTAGCACAAGGCGAGGAGAATAAACGGGGTCAAACATGCGTCTCTCGACGGCCACACACCAGGGGTTTAGGACTACCGACAAAATTGGGCAATATGACAGGGGAGACGAACGCGCTGCTAGGTGCGCTTATTTCCGTTTGCCGTTTCCCGGTGGATCCCTTGAGAGGGTGCAGGAAAATAATATCCAGTGGGTACGCAAATAATAAAATAATTTGTTGAGTTGATCTGGATTAATGATATATGCCTTATCATTTCCTCACCACTTAAACCATAAAGTGTATTAAGGCTAAAAACAGGAGACGCCTACTCTATTCCGGGAAAGAACAAATAACTCGATCGCGTTACTGTTCACGGGCCTGGATACACGGAGGGGATACTAAAACTGGAATCACAACTGGGAAACAGAATAAAGAACGTACCATAAACCTACTACCGGGCGGGAGGGAAGACACAAAGCTGTGAGCCTAGGCTACGAAGTAAATAACACACTGGGGGGACAAGAATCTAAACCGAAGAGAAAAACGGCCGCCGGATTAGGGTGTGTAACTTTGGGTAATAACGTCGTAAAAGCGCGGGGAAGAGCTACTTGAAATTAAGGATAATTCGGTCACAGTAGGGACAGCCATAGAGAGAGAGCTTCAATAGTGGTCTAGATGCATACTAATTAATATTGAGGGTTTGTTATAAAGAAATTGTTGCCCCTTAAAATCCCCACCCTCATCCAACTCCTTCCCTCCTTGTGTTGAACTTGATGGACGTTTTGTATTTTTCAAACCATAAAAAAATGGATAAATAAAAAAACGAGAAAGTGGATGGAACACTTTATGAACTTGTAGTTCGCACTTGTACAGTTTAGCCACTAACAGCTTGATCAGTGGAGAGGTCACAAGGTCCTCGATCGCCACCAATCTGATATTCATACTGTACTCAATGGGTTAGACAGAGATGAGCAATTTCCGGAGAGAGCAACTCTTTCCTCCACCTACACCTCCTTGACCTACACCTGTATTCCTTCTCTCATCCGACATACCTTCTTGCATCCAGGTCATCTATTTCTCGACCGTGTCCTACCGATTGTGGAAAAAAAGTAAGGGGAAGAGCGAGAAAGGTTGGCATTTTACAGAAACGAAGAACAGCGCTGAGGGAGAATAAGTTTATAGCAAATAAAAGAGAAAACTTTAAGAAAGATCACAGATAAGAGAGGGGGAATTATGGAGTACTTCATGGGCACAGAATTGAGAACCGAATGGGAACCAATGGGGGTAAGAAGAGAGACCGAGGGGGGACGAAGAGGGGGGTGGTAACGCACATACACCTAGTGGACAATGACATTCAAGGTTATGGCATGTATCCCCTTTGATCCCATAAACCTAAAGTGCTCTGCCCATGAAATAAATTCTAAATTTCAGGTAACAATTTAAAGATCTCATGGGGCAACCCTATTAAAGTAAATGTGGAAGAAAGCGCGTTTTTAAATGCTGTTGTATATCTACTACTGAGATCATGTGATGGTACACGTTTTTTGTAAAATTCCAGATAGTGTGGGCAGGGTCTCTCTAAGCATAACACTTTGTCGACCCATAAATGGAGGTGAGTCATGGAAGCGCACCCGGCTGCAATAAAAAACTCTCCCCTGTAAATTCTGTACAAGTATACCAGGCGGTCAACAGGTGTGTAGATACGCTTTGCATTTGTATTATCTAGTATTTGCCAAATTAAGAAAAAGTGATATATGAGACAGATTGAGAGCATGAAGATCGATCCATGAGATCCATGAGAGCATATAAAACACAACCTGCACTCTCATCTCTGTTATCTCAGCCACGAACATAAACTGCCCAGCACATAACGGTGCTCCCTCCCCCTGGATTAAATTCCTATCTGCCTGTGCTTGGAGGGGACCAGAGAGAGAACAAGGAGGAGGGTGAGTAATGCGGAAGTCGTACGGGAGATTCTAATACTTTACCTGCTTGGCCTTACCGTTGTTCACTCTTCCTCCCTGCTAAACCTTGGGTTGTGATGGGGGATGCCTTCATTGGCGTGGAAGGTAACGACTTGTGCCGGTGGACGACGGAATCTTGTTTGTTGAGAGAGGACCATGCAGCGCAAGACATGGACAGGACTGCTGAAAAAATTATGTATTTTTGTTAATAACAGTGAAATTAAAGAGATGCGTTCTTTTGCTTAACTGGTATATTCAAGAATATTATCTTTGTGCGAACAAACACTGTTAAAGCAAATTTTTTAATAGTAGGCTCCTTAAATTTTTTTTATCAATTTTCTGAACCAACTGATGCCAACGGGTTATATGAGCTACGGATCCTACATAAACCAATATACCCAGTAGTAAACAGAAATTACTTAAAACACACCCACATAATTTCAGGCAGCATGCTTATTTTTAAAGAGTTCATTTGAGAAGGTTTTGTCCGACGATATGCAATGCGCTTCTTTTTAGTGTGCATCTGAGATCAGTTCGAATCAGTGGCATCTCGATGGGCAAAGCCCCACTGCAGGGACCAATTTCTTAAACTGTGAAAGCCGTGTTGTTTTCCCAAAATGTGCACCGGTGAGACGAAAGGTGATGCAGCATGACCCTTATAAATGAGCCCCAATGTGCGCTGTATCATTACGTTCTCCACATCTGGCCACCTAGGGCTTTGTGAATTACAGTACTTTCTAATTCTGATTTTAAAGCAAAAAAATTGTGTATAAAGTAAAGCTTAAGAATAATATAAAATATAGTAAGCTATCATTTAACTTCGGATACCCCACATGTTCTTATACACGCTCTTCCAGTTAGTTAAATTTAATCCATCCCTTGTTTAACTCACTTTACATCTACACCTTTTCTAATTCTATATAACAGAATACATTATAGAATACTCTTAATTCACTATCGCAATCTATGGTAATGTCTTATTTTCTGGTAGTCCAAATTCGATTTATCTTGTGGTTAATTAATTGGTGCTGTAATTGGAAATATTTAACTGTATGTCGTAACAATCTAATTTTCCTATATATCCCCTTATTTCCCCTTTATCTATTCACATAAGCCACTCGTATACTCTTTTCTCTTTTTTAAGATCCAAAAACTGGTTTTATTTTTGTTTATCGTTGTATACTTTGACAATACATACAAAACCATCATCATACACGTCGGTCATATGTACTGTTACTAAGGAGGGCATGTAACAAAGTCAGCCAGCGGCAGGCCTTTTATCCACACATATGATGGTCAACAGGACCTAAGAATACATCCCTAAGACATGGATCATAAGCAAACAAAATAGAGTAACAAAGAAAAATCAACCACCTCTTTCCTTCCATCCCAAAGTTACAGCTCCAAGGTAGGCAATTATATGTCCAAGAATGGTACGTCTCCCTATCTTCAGAATTAAACGCATATATCATGACGCTTTACTGGCCGAACTTTCCTATGAAGCTAGGGATGATCTGGTATTGCATACTGTTCCTTTTGTAGCATCCATGACGATGGCAGACCTGACTAGGCCATCCATTTCCCCAAAATGTTTTCAAATTTTAGCTAGGGAGTTTCTTTACAGTAAGAACCATATTTCAGCAATGAGCAACGTTATCAATCCAATTTATATATTCCTGCACAATGGAGGTCGTGGCTAATCCAATGTGCAGCTATCAGCTTCCTTAACTTGATACACGCCCGTCTGAATCCCATTGACGTTTGGATGAATGTGGTCATAGTATCAATCCATGAGATACTCACAAAGGCAAGGAGGAGAAGTGGTAGAGTGGTAAGTGACCGAGACACCCCTAACGCCTCCACGGGACCTCCTATTTGGTGAGTAGGAAACTATTTATATCAAGGTTATATTACACGCATAAATCAAGAATCCTTTCCTAGTCAATGTGGTGGTCACCTTTATCAATAGCTTTGTTGCTGTGACTAAAGTTAAGAAGTCAGAGAAACATTAATGACTACATTTTAACATTTCAGGGGGAGAATGTTATCATTGCAGTTTAGACCAGTTCTGTTGGCAAATTGTCGCAATTGGCAACAAAAATCACATACACCGCTATGCGAGAAATTTGGAGGCTTTATCAGTTACTTAATAGTAACTGTATTTAAACAAATGATCTAATTCCTGTAAGTCCGGTTTCCCTCTGTACATACACTTTGCTTTTCTACTACTGTTTTCGCCATTAATTTGCACTTTTTTGCAAAAAGACATTCTATCTACCACTTTCTTAGAAAAAAAACATCACCTTTATACACTGCCGTCACTCAGGTGTTGTATCACAGGTGTACTGTTGTTATCTGCGCTGTATCATATTTTCTTTCCTGTGTGTGGTATTTCTGATATTTAGCTTAGACAAGTTTGTGGGGGATTTCACCAATAATTAGCAGGGGATGTGGGACAGGCTAACAGTGTATAAATACAATATTATATTCATATGGAACAGCCATCACATAATTTTACACTGCTACCACTGTATTTCAATGACCAAATTATCAATATATTAACAAGTATTTTACCGTTATTCGTTATGAGGTATAATTAGCCCCTAATGTCCGTGGCAAGCCTGGAGAGAAGGAAGTTTCGAATTCACGAAGAGATTAATATATCACTGGCAGTATCGCATACGCTAAGAGAGACTTGGGGCCAATATAAGGGCCGGAGAGAATTGCGATAGAAGCGAGAAAAGCTACTTAATGCTGGTACGGTTGGTCAGGGACAGGGGCAGCATGTGTGAGAGACTTTGTGGATGGAGGGTGATTGTTTTTTAACTTTATCGGAAGGAAAATGGATACCAGTGGCAATGATGGCACAGAATGGAGGGCAACCATGTGCTTTTTTTTGTCGAAGAAATGACCAGCTGGACTACTACATTATTATAGATTGTATAAGGATAGAGGTTTAGTGAGTGGAAGTCCGATTGGTAGTGTAGTTAGCGTCATATCCTAGGTGAGATTGAATCATTGAAAAGTAGCGGTTTACATGTTTCAATTGTAAGAACCTAACAGATTCTAGAGTGTTTTTGGAAATGCAGCGGGCAAGAGCAAGCAAGTGAGTCGACGACTATACATGCAAAGGAGAGGTCAGAGGTCCACACTAACCCGAGAAAGCGTCGTCTGTTGCCTCAGGTTTATAATACCGCTGTGGGGTACATAGTCGGAAAGGCACCAGATTTGTAGGGAGGTTTAGACAGAGATGTAAGGGTTCCAGACGAGAATAGACCAGGTGTTCAGGGTATGGAGATATGGTACAGATAAGAAACTGATCAGTATTAACAGCAGCTGGATGGGCAGCTAGGGAAGATTTATTAGTAGCGGGTTTCCTTGGGTACTCCTTTTCCTCTCCACACTCAACAATACTGTTAGTTTAGATTGTAAGTGCCATGGGGGAGCAGGGACCAATTTGACAAGCTTGTGCGGCTCCTGCAAAAGAATGTTTAATGAGCAATCCGATATCACATATAAACCACCTAAACTAAATTCTTCTGTTAAACGTCACCTGAAATGACAAGTATACTGTAATGCTAATTAAATAAAAATTTCCAATCTAGTGATGTGCAAAATGTGACTACTCCCTAACCCTGTCCAAGTTATTCACCTCATGGATTTCACAAGGCATATGAATGTAAAGTTAATTGCTACTTAGATATTATTATATATACATTAATTGTTCTAGAGATTGTAAAAGCAAACGGCACAAGAAAAATTATGAAAAATAGGTTTTATGGATTAAAATACTTTCCAGTAGCCATCATTATCTATAATGGTGTGATTATTTTATATATATTTATTATTTAATAGTTTTATTTATTTTTGTGTCAAACTTAATTTATGTTAATTATTGTGGTGCCACAAAAGAGGAAATGCTATTTTAATCTAAAGAAAGTTATTTGGGGAGTGTCAACTAAAAGTGCAGGCTGAAGCGTACCCACAACCTTTTTCCATGCCTACTACCCTGACCCTGTGCTACACCTACAGTAGTGATGGGTCAACTTTCCTTTCTATGAGTATGAGATCAGACAGATGACAAACAAAAGCTAGACAGTGATGGAGAACCTATAAGCATGTCAGCAGCTGACACCGATAGTCATTTTTGGTTGAAAACGCGCAGCCCAGCGATGTATCAGCCCCCTCCATGTGTAATGTGCTGCCCCTGTGTAATTGCTACCCCTATGTTAATGTCCACGCCCAGTCCCTGTCGGTTTCTGCCCCATGCTTACTGTCGGCGCCGCTTGGCCGCCACCGTTTGCAACTCCTGCCGACTCCTCAGCGCTGCAATGCACGACTGCTAGTCAAGTGCTGAGGCGACCTGAGTCAGGTACGTCATCACTGACCCAGGGCGCGTGCAACCTGGAGGAGCCGAGCCGCCATTACGTCAGACCGCAGTAAAGCTACAGGAAGAAGACATCACTGGGTAAGTATATAAGTTTTATTATTATATTTAAAGGGAGGGCGCTCGGGTTTTAATAAGGGAGGCCCTAGGGGTATTTTAGTAGTAAAGGGGAGGGCGCCGCTAGGGTATTTTAGTAGTAAGGAGGGGTCGCTAGGGGTTATTTAGTAGTAAAGGGAGGGCGCTAGGGGTTATTTAGTAGTAAAGGGAGGCTTTTATGTTATTACAGGGAGGTGGAGATAGAGGAGGATGTGGAGGAGCCCGAGGTCATCCCCAGGTAAGGAGGGAAACCATGAGCTAGGGGGCGCTATAGATAGGAATAGATGTATTTTATGTAAATTACATAAATTCTAATGTACTTGTACTAATGAGGAAATATTTCTCACATATTTTCTATCTACACTATAAAGATTCTCTATGACTAAATCCTAGATCTGCACAGAATAGTAAAGTTTAGAGACATCTAGGGATGTCAGAGACTGTTCACACCTCTGGTACAGCCGGGTCATCACTTCTCCTGCAGCATAATTATATTGTCTATAATATATAAAAAATGAATGAAAAAAAAAACATCATGTATAATTAACCCTTTGTTTCTGACCACATCTTACTCTTCTCCCCTCAGCAATGATAGCAGCTTTCTCTCCAGGTAAATACTAGTGCGGTTAAAGGGGTTGTCCAGGATTGTACTATTGATGATCTATCATAGGATTGGTCATAAATATCAGTGAGTGTGTAAATGTTTTTGACATTTATTGAAGTTATGATGGTTTCCTTTTTTTTAGAATAAGATCTCTGTTCTGCTGCTGCTGGGGCACAGAATATGGTTGACCAGTAAGTATTATAATATACCAGAGATAGGTACACACCTACCCCAGGTCAATGTTATAGACCAGCTAATAGTGACTGTAGAGATGGGTGGACCCGACCTTTAACACACTTGGCCAATCACAGCCATTGTTAGTAGGTGTCAGTGTCAACGTGCTAGATCAGCTGCACGACTGCCAATCCGGCAATATGTCTGGTTTGCGTGGGACCCTGGGCCCGATCTTAAAAATAGATCCCTCTCATCTCTATCCCATCTGTCTTATTTCTATATGAAACATAGAAATGTGACTTATTATATACACTCACCGGCCACTTTATTAGGTACACCTGACCAACTGCTCGTTAACACTTAATTTCTAATCAGCCAATTACATGGCGGCAACTCAGTGCATTTAGGCATGTAGACATGGTCAAGACAATCTCCTGCAGTTCAAACCGAGCATCAGTATGGGGAAGAAAGGTGATTTGAGTGCCTTTGAACGTGGCATGGTTGTTGGTGCCAGAAGGGCTGGTCTGAGTATTTCAGAAACTGCTGATCTACTGGGATTTTCACGCACAACCATCTCTAGGGTTTACAGAGAATGGTTCGAAAAAGAAAAAACATCCAGTGAGTGGCAGTTCTGTGGGCGGAAATGCCTTGTTGATGCCAGAGGTCAGAGGAGAATGGGCAGACTGGTTCGAGCTGATAGAAAGGCAACAGTGACTCAAATCGCCACCCGTTACAACCAAGGTAGGCAGAAGAGCATCTCTGAACGCACAGTACGTCCAACTTTGAGGCAGATGGGCTACAGCAGCAGACGCTAGGGGTATTTTATTAGGGAAGGAAGGCCGCTAGGGGCATTTTAATAGTAAGGGGAGGCCGCTGCTGGACATGTTATTAATAAGGGGAGGCCGCTGCTGGACATGTTATTAATAAGGGGAGGCCGCTGCTGGACATGTTATTACAAAATTAGTTTTTTTTCTAAAGGTGACACAGCACCCGAGTTATGCTCGGTTTTTTGGCGAATTTTGACACACCAAGCTCAAAAGGTTGCCCATCACTGAGCTAGACAAACACAATCGATTCAGGACAACCAGGCGAAGATAGAGGAGAGGTACAGAATCATGAGGCAAAGAGTAGTCAAAAAACTTAGCGACTCTTAAAAGAGTCAGAATATACAGCAATATAGTAGTATAAGATAAGTAATACAACAATTGCAGAAACTAGTGTGAATTGAGAAGTTAGTATATGTAGAGTAGCTAGACACAGTCCCAGTGTCTCATTGGTTTTGCTAACTATCACTCAAACCACACCTGAAATACACACTAAGCTCCAAGATGAAACCACCTAGCTTACTTCAGACAACACACCCACCTCAGCCAAGGGAACTAACTCTGCAGGGTATGGTGTCAATCACAGCTTCAAGCAGAGAAGTCCTGGGTGTGGTTTACTAACTCAGAACTCTGAAGCAAGAACCCACTGAATTAGTTCAGACAGGGAGTCAATCCAGTTTAGAATAATAATGTAGTGACATGCACCTCAATTGTATTTTGTACTGGAAAAGGGGCACACAGTGCCACATGTGCATGGCTAATTTACCAAGATTTACTCCTACATTTACAGTGTGACAAGGAGTGGCAAGTAGTATGTAACATTGTCCCAGTCATGCATTGTATCAGTCATGCATAATTCCAGGGAGTGTGTCACATAGTGAACTGGATCTGAAGATTTATACACCTTTGAATACTTACAAATTACTTGTAATATAGTGTCATTTTGCATGGTATATGGTCTTTTATAAATGTAAAATAAGTTGTATTCCTTCGAGAAAAGCTTAATTGGCATTTGGATAAGTTCAAATTGTGTTCTGTTTATTGATTTTTCGATTGCTACTGTCAATTTTACAACTTGCCTTCTCTGATTGTGAAGCGGCAAGTTCAGAGCTCAGTGAGTACTCACTGTGAAGTTACCGGGGCACATTTATCAAAATGTTGGTGCAGCTTCAACATGGGGCAAGCGACACACTTCTGTTGGATATTGGATGATAAATGTGGTGCACGGTCCGACTGTGCATCGGAACGCCCCTTTATGTGCAGAAATTTGTGTCACATCAGGTATTGTGCAGCCGCAACACAAATGAGTCATGTGCAACATGTGTCTTTGACACTTCTTAAATACATGTGCAAGCAGTTTGCATGTGAAAGAACATGCACAGTCCGTTGAAAAAGTTTTCCAACGGAAAAGCCCAATGTCTTTGCCACAATCCTTTCTCTTTGATTCTTGATCTATCTACTCTGACATAGTTGTGACTATAGGAAAAGCTGTCAAATAATACAAATAAGCTATTGTCACAGATGGCTACACAGCGCTGTACAGTAGGTTAGGTTAGCTAGATGCAAAAGAGTAAAACTTAATAGGAGGAAGAGTTGCCAGACCTTAGGCTAATGGACATTCTTTGTTAACTGACCGACCACAGTATTAGACCACGGACTTAATTTAAAAAGGTAATAGCTTTCATTTACAATAATTACCTGAAATGATGTGGCCTGAACATATGATGGACTCTGGGTTGATGGACAGCATCAGGATGCAATTTTACTGGTGGCAGTAGCAAAGACACATTGGATGGAATATATTGACAATGAACAGACAATTTTGTAAAAGTCTTCCTCAACCAAAAGCATTGCTGTTTCTTGCGTGAATGACCACTGTACAGTATGGATATTGCATGTTACTGCAAATGATGGTAGACCTTCTGAACCAAGAATATAGCAAGAGTGCTCTCATTAAATTTCCAATACCCTCATCAGAGAGACCGTTGACAGAGTGACTGCCAGCCAAAGACCTTATTACAATATCTGGAGCAATGTTATGATGTTATCTGCATTATTTTTGTGCATATTTATTTGATGGTTTCAATGTTCACTGGCTTGAACATTCAATCCCTATAACAATTAATATTGTATGTCAAAGAACCACTGTATCTTTATATTGGTTGTCTTTCTGTATTTTTGATAATCCCCTGAAAAGATTTAAAGTGATAATTTTAAAGTGAGTCTGTCACTGTATCCTGTACATGTATCATCAAGTAATGACTAGTGATGAGTGGATCTGAACCCGCAGACTTTAGTTAGAATTTTGGGTTTGGCTCACCCCTCTCCCACTGCCATTTAACACCCATGATCAGTGCTGGCATACAGAAATGCCTTGGGCATGGCGCCATTTTGCAGAGGACCGTCATCCATATCATTAGGGAATGATGATGTAACAGCAACAAATGGTATCTGTTTGATGTTCGACTGGTCCACTCCTTCCTAGTAATGACCTTTTCTATTGTGCCCCTTCACAGTTTTTCTGTAAGGTCAAGATATAAGCTTGTTAAAATATCACATTGGCATGTGCAAACGTTAAGGGGTTTGCCGCTTGACCTCATGTTTGTGTAATTTGTGTGTAAGTGTAGGGGGCAGGGTATTAGGTAATTTACCAATAGGCATTTATTATATGTTCTGCTCTGCTTTCTTGATATGTAAAGTGAAGCCTCTGGTCTTTTACCTCATGAGCCAGACATTCCTGTCCATAAAATGACCACAGAAAGAGGCAGGGCAATTGCTCATGGACAGATAAGATCACATGACCCTCCATCTGTGGCCTTTTTATGAAAACAGGAGCCTTCACGTTACATATGAAGAACTTTTTTTTAAAATCAACATTAAATATTTATTGAAAGGAACTGAGAGAGACAAGCTGTGCAAAATACTAACCACGCTCACGTTGGTCACACAGGACCTATAAAGGAAACCGTATAGGTGTACATAAATGAATACAGTCCATACGGGGTAAGGAGTTTTCTCTTCCGGAACATAGGTATAGACGCCAGTATGATAGGCTTACAAGAATATAGGTTTGAGGATCAAGCAAAGTGTATTAACAGTGCACAGAAGAATACAGAACAAAACAAACACAAAGTAAGAAAAAAAGGTACAAGACACCTGCACCGCATCACCAGCGCAGGGTATACACTACAAAGCAGCAGGGGGCGACAGTCCCTGCGTCATGAAGGGCATCATGTAAATGAGCAATTAAGTAGGAATTGGAGAAGCAGCAGTGAATGGAGAGGTAAGCCATAAATCCCAACTATTATGAAACTTTTTTCCTGTCTTTCTCTATGAATAAATACCCTTTTTTTTTAGGGGAAGGGTAGTGTTACCCGACTTGATCCAGTCACAGAGGAGAGAGGGGTAGGTAGCCAGCCAAATCAAGCCACTGTCTTTCTGGCACAATACAGGGTTTCTTTCTGAAGTAGACTGGAAGACCTCCAGGTCAACTAGGAGAAGGCATATTTTAGGGTCCTCAGGGACTGCCACACCCATCCTGTCGAACAGAAATTTATGGGCCTGTTCCCAGAATGCCCTAATCACAGGACACCACAACATTAAGTGAAGGAAAGTCCCCGAAACCACAGTGTGCTTAGGGAATATGTTGGAAATCCCAGACAATATTTGCTGACTCGTGAAGCCTGGTGAAGCAAATAAATTTGTGACATCCTATCCCCCAGACATGGGGAGTCTACTTTAGGTGTATAGATAGCAATATCCCACTTCTCATTCTCCCAGCAGACCCTTGCAGTGACAATTATCCTTTTAATGTGGGCATATGATAGTTCACTGTAAAGGTGAGAAATATGGGCTCTACTGGGGGCCTGCAGGAGAAGGGAGTGGATAGGAAAGGGGGGGGGGGGTACAGAACTTTAAATAGGTGTATATTGGAGCCACACCTACACACACATTACAAAAACATGTAACAGGTAATGTGGACAACCCTTTTAATTTAACTGGTCAAGATAGCAGGGAGCAGCTGTAACTAGTTTTGATGTCATCATGCTAAATCCTCATCTGTGAGATATAAGTGACTGGTGCGGCGCCAGTCTAATGCCCTGCAGATCTACCAGCAATATTTAGTGATTTATTTATCTTATTTCCCCCCGTTTCTGTGCTCTTTTGGCGCCTGTTGTGAGTCTATTTTTTGCAGCTCATTTGTCTTTGTGGTTTTGGCTCTTTGTCAAAGGTAGGTTTTATTTGCGCCTTGTTAGGCACAAATAAAAAAAAAACTGTGCAATTGGTTGCGCAAATTATACCTTTGCCTTTCCTAAACATGGTCAGAACTGTTGTGCAATTGCGCAATCATTTCTATTATTTAATAATTCCTTTATTTATATAGTGCACACTGATTATGCAGAGCTTCACAGAGATTGTCCCTGTCCCCTATAGGGCTCACAGTCTAATCAACCTACCAGTATGTTTTGGAGTGTGGGAGGAAACTGGAGGACTTGGAGGAAACCCACGCAAACATGGAGAGAATATACAAACTCTATGCAGATTTTGACCCTGGGACTTGAACCAGCACTGCAAGGCTGTAATGCTAACGACTAAGCCACCGTGCTACCCCTGAGGCGTAACATTCCAAAAAAGTGCGAAATAGGCGCAAAACAGCCATTTCTCAGCAAAAAGGTGCAAAAACACCAATGGCAAGGAAAAAAGAAAAGATAAATGACCCCCTTAGTGTCTTTTAGTGATGACCACATGACTAAATTAAGTTACTCTCATCCCACTAGGCACCCTAGAGGGACTAGTCACTCTAAGGTTAAAAAGTTTATTACTTCACTTTTCAGTAACAGAGACCTCAGTCAATGGGCACCATTACTCACATGGCGACAGTAAGGTGTCGAAACAGGCACCTGACGCACACATACATTACAGTATAGTATTGTTACCTAACACCAAATAAAATATTTTTCTCATTAGCTGGAAGGGAATATGCATAAACCTAATAATAATTTCCATGCAAATATGTATATACGTAAATCTCTGTAGCTACTTTTATAAAAATGGGTGTAGCAAACAATGAAGCAGGGAAGTACAGCTGCCAAGAACATCTGATACTGGCAGAGGTTCAGGGCATGATTAAGGTAAGGAGTCAGTGCATATAACTATATACCTACTGCTGTCTTACAGATGTAATATCGGATAAACATGCTTCCTGATTTATATGTAACACAGATGTAACATATGTTAAAGGTCTGTAAGTATTGAGAAACGTTATTATAGAAATATTCTGTTATTAGGTACATTCTAAGCTGCATTGCTTTTATAATAGATGGTTAATGTCTTGTTAACAACAATATTATTCCTAGTGCAACTATGGAAAATTATTCATTAGTGTTTTGTTCTAAGTGTTTTTGTGCCACATATTTTCCTTTGGTCCAAAAGACTACAGCCTGTAGTTACAACTATTGCAAATAACTACAATGACTACATTCCCCTGTGGTTTATGCACATGTGAACCTCATGCTATTGTGCACACTTCTTAACCATTTGAGGACCCAGCTCATTTTCACCTTAAGGACCTAGCCGATTTTTCAAACATGCAGATTTTCAGATTGTTTTTCGTGACTTAGTGATACATTTTGGTTGAAATGTCTCGCATTTATTTATAAAAAAAATTGAGCACAATTTTAACATTTTTGAAAAGTTAGTGATTTTCCGATTTCTAAATGCTATGTTCTTCATACAGTTGGTTTAACCTCCCAAATAGGTTAATAACTAACATTAACCATGTGTCTGCTTTATCTTGACATAATTTTTTAATGTTACTTTATTAGGATGTTAGCTTACAAAATCAATTTTGCAGATTTTCAAGATAATTTTGGATGCAATTGTTTGATAGACCATTTTATAGAGGTGTTAAAAGTTCTATTTCTTAGAAACTCCCGACTATTAGAGTACTCAGCCTATGCCCCCGGGGCAGTCATGGAGACTACCGGCAACCCCGAACCCATCGTGCAGGTGTGGGAGCCCAATAGACACCACTGTCATGTTTGACTATTGCGTTCCTAGCTGTTACATCAGAGGCCAGCATCAGTCGCACACAGCTGGGCTCCCCATACAGTTACATTGTTCATGCAGGACGAAAATGCACATCCAAGTGCGTTGGCTTGGACGTGCATGGCAAGGAGTTAACTTTTCTTTCTTTGTTTTATACATCGTATAACATAGATACTGGGGCTTATTTACTAAGGGCCACGGATTGCACTTTCGTCGGACTGTTCCTGGTATCTGGGATTTGCGCCGCTGGGACAGGTATTTAGAAGGGGATTATGTCGCACACGACCGGATTTTTACACAGCAGCGGTGGCTTTCATGCCAGTTGGATGATCTGACTGATTCGGACTGAGCGCAGAATTTAAGTCTTAAATTGTGTTGCAAGCATTGCACTTGCATGCAGCAGGAAGAAGAAGGTGAACTCCAGCAGACCTGAGCAGGGAAGCGACACATCCAGGATATCGGGTGCACGATCTCAGTGAATTGCGCCAGAGTGCATAGTCGTCGGAATAATGTAAACAAGTATATGTGCCCCAATATGTTTATGTTCTCTGGGTCAGTACGATTGCAGAGATATCCCAAAAAACATAGTTTTTTATGTGTGAATTATTTTGCATTAGTAAAAACTTATTTGGAGAGAAAAATCACATTCGCATCTCTGTCTTCAAAGAGGCATCATCAAAGAGGTAACATTTTGTTTTTTTGTTGATTGAGTGATTGTGTGATGTTTTGTACTTTTTATTTTAATCATTGAGGTGTAAATGAGACTTTTTGATCACTTTTCATTACATTTTTTGTTTGGATGCGTAAAACTCCAAATTTTTTTGGGTGGTTTTGTATAATATTTTTACTGTAAGCACTGTATGGGTTCAGTAATGTTTATATTTTATTGTACAGATTTTTACTGACATGGCGATAGCTGATATATACTGTATGTGTGGTGATTTTCACTTTTTTAAATTTAGACACCATAAAATTCTTACAAAGCAACTGTGCTTTTTTTTTTAACGCATGTTATCCCCATCCACAAGATAGGGAATGAGAAGTTGGTCGGTAAAGGTCCAACAGCTGGGACCCCACTGATCATAAGAACAGAAAGGAATCCAGCATGCTGAGCATGGATCCCGCCGCTCCATTGATTATTATGGAAGTTTTGGTAATTGGCAAGCACATTGCTCAGTAATCTCCAGCACCCTATTCACTGTCTATGTGAGTGCTAAAGACACCCAAGCAATGTACTCATCAGTTTCAAACATTCCCATACTAATAAATGGTGCACATGATCAATCTTTGGACCTCCAGCGGAATTTCTTCCCAAAGTATCTACCCCTTGGCTATATATAACACACCATGGTGGAGATGTATCATAAGTCTCTTAGAGAAGAACTGTTCTAGTTGCCCATGGCAACCAATCAGAGCTCAGCTTTCATTTTCCACAGCTGTTTATAAAATTAAAGCTGAGCTCTGATTGGTTTCCATGGGCAATTAGAACAGTTTTACCTCAGAAACTTGATGATAAATATCCCCCATAATTTTATCAGTACAGTTTACTATTATCAGTACAAAAACTCGCAAATTTACTTGAAAACCTAATCTTGATTTATAGTATTTTCCTTTTTTTGCAATCTCAGTTTTGATATCAATCCCATGATGTTTCAGCACAGCATCACATCAATATTTAATCCATATATGTTAGCTAAGAGTGCCTGTGATTATCCTCTGAATCTACATTGTACATTCTTAATACCATACAGGGAACTGAAATGCTAGCTCCCTATTTAATATAAGGTATTTATATTATTATTATTATTAATGTGAGGGACCTAAGGTAACAAATTATTGGGTTTTTACCCATCCATTTCACTGAAGAGAGTCTGTAATGATTGACCTATAGCTATTCATAAACTAAAGTATAGACAGTGGGGCACATTCTTTGTGCCAGTTTTATGGTGGACTCTCACATTCTTTCATGTGTAAACTGCTTGTACTTGTATTTAAGTAGGGTCCACGCCACATATGTGTCGCACGCAACCCTTTTGTGTCGCAGCTGCACTTTTCTTCAAGCGTCACAACTTTCGTCACTGATGGCAGCATTACGGTGCATAGTCGGATCGTGTGCCACATTTAACATGGAAAGTCAGGCAGAAGTTTGTTGCACACTCTATGTTAAAGGCGCACCAAGAAAAAGTGGGTGTACTCTATCGGGGCAGTTCAGGGGGCGCCACATTCATAAAGAACGGGCACTATCCATCCTGAATCTGACGCCCTAAATGTGCCCAAGTGTGTCATTCAATGGGATGGAGTGCCCTTCAAAAATGTCCCCTACACTGTGGCATATTTCATTGGATAACACAATTCGCTGTATTATCTGAAAACACAAAACAAAGTTACGTAATTGATAGTGAGGGTAGGGTAACGTCTACCTGCAGCCAGATAAAACTGAATACTGTGATTGGCTTCCTACAAACTGATTGTCAGCATCTTCTCTTAGGGCGGCACAAACAGTTCCTCCAACATCTGCCGAGAGGTTTGTAAGGAGTCAAGCAGATGTGCTTTTCCCCCTGGCTTTAAAGGAAGGACCATGCACGCAAAGCTTGAGCAAGCAACTGATATTGCATTGTTTTATAAGGATGTACTACATTGTTTCGAGCATGTTGCTTGCAAAACTCATCCCCTTAATGAAATCCAGCGCCCCTCTGGCCCAAGTAGTAGTGAAGGAAGTTGGCCGAGTTACATATTGCAAATCATTGTAGTGCACAGTCTGCCTATTGTGTAAGTAGTTTCCCATGTCTATTCTATCCTGGATGACCTGGCACTAAATACGTGTTTACTTATGTGGATCTGGTTTTGATTTTGTCCTGGCATTGCTTCTTCTGGTCTGATGAGTTCCCTGTGTTTGTCCTGAATATTACATTCTCACCTGATGACTTCTACATTAGGGAACAACAATAATGTATAATGTATGTATAATAATGCAGCTTATATACAAAGATCTACATACAGGTACTCTAAGCAGCATTTGACAGGTGCTTGGTTTACAATTATCCATGAATCTATACATATACACAATATATGATTGTACTGTATAGTGCCTCTGTACAGCGGGATGTCATTCAAGCAGATATAACAGTCTGGAAGTCAAAGCTTCATAGGGGGCGGAAGTGGCAATTAGCAAGATATGGACAAATATTAGAAACAGATGGATCAGAGAGGGGCCTATTTCCATTAACCCCTGTAGGACACAGTAACTTATGGCTTTGAAGACCTAACACATTATTTTTGTTTTAGCCTGTCAACACATTACCCCATAAGGTATATATATATATATCTATATATCTATATATGTATATACCGTGTTCCAAATTATTATGCACATGATATTTACCTCTGATTTCCTAAATGGTCGGTGCAAATGACAGTCAGTATTTTAAAAATCTTTTTATGAACAAACCTCCCAATGATAACAGTATATTCTTCAAAATAACAAAAAAATCAAAATGCACAAATTATTATGCACGGCAGATTGTAAAGGTTGTAAAGAACTGAAAATGGTCATTTGTTAAATTTGCAGCATAAGGAGGTCACATTCATGAAAATCAAAACCTATCTCGATCCAAAATCTCCTAACAGGCGAAGTTACATGGTAACATAGGATGCTTCTTTGATATCACCTTCACAATTCATCCATTGAACTTATGAGTTTTTGGAGAGTTTCTGCTTAAATTTCTTTGCATAATGTCAGAATTTGCTGATTTGATGTGAACTGCCTCCCACCCTCATAGATCTTTTCTTGATGAAAAGGTTAGGGTTAGTGGGCCCAGACATACATGCACTAATTTACATACAGTCTTGTTTACTGATGAGTGTCGTGCAACCCTGGATGGTCCAGATGGATGGAGTAGTGGATAAGGTGGAATGCGGTGTCAGCAAGAATGTTGCAGAGTCATGTTTTGGGCCGGAATCATGGGGAGAGAACTGTTGGCCCCTTTAGGGTTACTGAAGGTGTGAAAATGACTTTGGAAAGTATATAGATACCTCTGTGTCATTGGCTTCTATGGCTATAAAAAGGAGAGCATCTCATGGTGTGGCCACCATCTTCCCCTGACCACAACCCAATAGAGAACCTTTGGAGTATCATCAAGCAAAAGATCTATGAGGGTGGAAGTTCATATCAAAACAGCAACTCTAGGAGGCTATTCTGACATCATACAAAGAAATTGAAGCAGAAACTCTCCAAAAACTCAGAAGTTCAATGGATGCAAGAATTGTGAAGGTCATATCTTATGATCTCAGTGAATGTGACCTCCTAATACTGCAAATTCAACAAATGACTATTTTCAGTTCTTTACAAACTATAAAATGTACATGCATAATGCCATGCATAATAATTTGGAACTGTGCACTTTCCAAATTTTGAAGAATATACTTCTATAAAGGGAGGTTCGATTAAAATTTGCTTTATACTCTGACTGGTGATGACTTTTATTATTCTGTCATTCTGACATTTAATTATTCTGTCATTTGCATCAACCATTTAGACAATCAGATATAAATATTATTTGCATAATAATTTGGAGTGTGGTATATATATATATATATATATATATGTGTACTTTATGGGGCAAAAAAATAAATAAATAAATCCATAATTCGTCCTACAGGGGTTAATGGAAATAGACCCCTCTGTGATCCATCTGCTTCTAATATGTGTCCATATCTTGCTAATTTTACTTCCGCTCCCTATGAAGCTTTGACTTCCAGACTGTTATCTCTGCTTGAATGACAGAGGCACTATACAGTATAATCATATATTGTGTATAAGTACAGTACTGAAAGTTTGGTCATCATACCTCCTCCTCCATGCTTCATGGTGGGAACCAGGCATCTAGAGTCCATTTGTTCACCTTTTCTGCGTCACACAAAGACGCAGTGGTTGGAACCAAAATTCCCAAATTTGGACTCATCAGACCAAAGCACAGATTTCCACTGGTCTAATGTCCATCCTTGTGTTCTTTAGCTCAAACAAGTCTTAAAAGTGGTTTCCTAGCAGCTATTTTACCATGAAGGCTGCTGCACACAGTCTCCTCTTACCAGTTGTTGTAGAGATTTGTCTACTGCTAGACGTCTGTGTGGCATTGACCCGGTCTCTAATCTGAGTTGCTGATAACCTGCGATTTCTGAGGCTGGTGACTTCGATGAACTTATCATCCACAGCAGAAGTGACTCTTGGTCTTCCTTTCCTTGAGAGGTCCTCATATGAGTCAGTTTCCTTTTGGCGATTGGCAACTGCACTTGGGGAGACTTTCAAAGTTTTCGCAATTTTTCGGACTGACTGATCTTCATTTCTTAAAGTAATGATAGCCACTCATTTTACTTAGCTTTTTTTTTCAAGCCATAATACAAATTCTTACAGTCCAGTTTTAACCCTTTTTATATCCTAATGCTATCCATAGTCCTAGTGTCATCCGAATTGTGGAGATTTTCACATGTGATTTGATGCGATGTAAGCTACTACCTTTTATTCAGCCTCTTTAAGGAACACATAAATGCAAAACTGCCCCCACTAGGATGACTGAGTGTCAGATTATAGCCCAATAGGCAGGACCTGGCATAGAATTATCCGGCCATCCTGTAGCTGGTGCAACCCGTGGAGAAGGATGAGCATTCCCCCATTGTCTTTAATGTGTGGGTTTTATGCACCACTTACATCAGAGTATTTTATGCTGTGAGATTCCCAGTTAGGATCAAATCAATAGCCCATGCAAAACATTAGATGTGCACAAAGCACAATTGACTATCCATGAGTCAGAGCTTTTTCCAAGTGCAGACTTAGACAGCAATACAACAAGAAAAAGATTTGTAGGCCTAAAAGAGAACTAAAATGACAAAACATTAACTGGACAACTCCTATAAGAAAATGTATGTGTATGTTGTAGAAATATCTTTGCTATTCCTGACTGATACTTCTTTAATTTTGTTAGTGTCTTTTTCACCACTGATGGCATTTTCTCAGTGATTCCATCAGTGGGATCAAGGAGGACAAGTCCCAATACACCATCCACTGTCTCAACAGGAAAATGTCAAGCTGTTGTCAGGGCTGCATACATAGTGCACACTGAGTGCAAATTGGATTTGCCTGCAAAGTTTTACTTAGATTTGTGGGATTATTAAGAATCTAACCTTCAGTTATGATTTTAGTTTCTATTAAAAGTTCATAATTAGTTTGAAAAGAAATAGACAATTTATATCAGTAAAAATTTTCTGCAAGTCTACCCCCTGGGACGTTACGACAGTGGTAGCAGCTATAGCAGCCGCTATGGGGACCGCAGTGTCAGGGAGCCACTTCATCCGACCTGCCACACTACAGAATGTGCACCATTATATACATATTCTGCTATACATTATACAGCATAATATATATATTACATATATGGGATGTATATATGCTGCATCTGTGAGATGTATATGCTGTTTGTATATGGTGTATGTGTGTATATACACTCACCGGCCACTTTATTAGGTACATCTGTCCAACTGCTCGTTAACACTTAATTTCTAATTTCAGCATCAACATGGCGGCAATCAGTCATATTAGGCATGTATGACATGGTCAAGACAATCTCCTGCAGTTCAAACCGAGCATCAGTATGGGGAAGAAAGGTGATTTGAGTGCCTTTGAACGTGGCATGGTTGTTGGTGCCAGAAGGGCAGGTCTGAGTATTTCAGAAACTGCTGATCTACTGGGATTTTCACGCACAACCATCTCTAGGGTTTACAGAGAATGGTCCGAAAAAGAAAAAACATCCAGTTGCCAGAAGGGCTGGTCTGAGTATTTCAGAAACTGCTGATCTACTGGGATTTTCACGCACAACCATCTCTAGGGTTTACAGAGAATGGTTCGAAAAAGAAAAAACATCCAGTGAGCGGCAGTTCTGTGGGCGGAAATGCAAAGGGGGTCCAACCCGTTACTAGCATGGTGTACCTAATAAAGTGGCTGGTGAGTGTATATTTCTTTTATATATTACATGAGCACCTGCCCATTGGAAAAACTGCCCATGATCTAGTACAGCAGGATTTATGATAACAGAAAGGTTATGTTTCAGAATTTACCTGAACTATATACACACAAATACTTCAAAGATGATGTGTATATTATCTATAAATATATCTCTGTGTCATATTTCTTTCCCAAAGATCAGGACAGTAAATAGAAGGCTTGTGTTAGAATAAGAGCTTAATCTTTCCATATTATATAATGGTGGATGAGCAGATGATGAAATTTCTCTCCTTTGCCAAATTACAGAGTAATTATTTGCCTTCTGGAATGTCATGGTGAGAGAATAAGGTAATAAGATTATCCAAGACACACTATTTCCTGGTGTTTAATGCTGTGACATCAAACAATCAGCGTTTAACAATATCTTTAGATAATGATCCTTTGCTTGCGTTTGAAAAATTGCATCAATGAAAAGAGATATTATACAGCTGCCACATTTGGGCAATTTTTATAGTTGGTTTTAAGTTAGTTCAAAATCCCATCCATCCTTGGTTTTAGCAAACAAAATCATTTGATCCTAAATGAGAGATTTATAATATTCATATCTTTGCAATGGGACATGGTATGCCAGCAATGTTCTATAATAATAATAATAGATGTCTTACTGTTCTTGCTACCCCATAGGGATTTCCTTTAAGAAACTTCTTTAGCCCTGCTCTCCATGCTTGTCTGGAAGAAACTGAGAACCTAGAAACCCAGGAATGGGCTGCTGTATAGGGTTGTAAAATTGATGATTTCTTCTTTGATTTGTTTGTGAAGATTGAGAAGAGGTTCTGTAGCAACTTAGAAGCAAAATATGCCTAATAGTGCTGTTCTAAGCTCCAGCATGGACCCCAGTAATACTTCAAGGACAGTTCTTTAGGAGTTATGAGAACATTGTTGAGTGGTATCTCCTGGGCCCTGGTTTAAAACATTCAGCTTGATCCCCCAACCTTCAGTTTGATGCACAGATCGCACAATTTATTTATTACAATTTTTATTAAAAGGTGTCATCATTCAAAAATGTTTGTGTTTTTTGCCTAATCTCATGTATGCACTGACAAAACTTTATAAATATTACATTCCCAGTTACTTTTAGTCCTTGCCAAAATATATGCTCAGTACTGAAGATCTTGATGGTGTGCTATAGATTATATTGAAGTAATTGAATTATACATCATCTTTTTTTCCTAATATTCCTGAATCATTTCCTGTGTCAGAGTCCCCAGGCAATGTTTAGTGACAAGTTAGGTTAAGTTCACATCTGTTTTGAAGCCTTTGTCACAGATTCATTCTTAAAATGTGATATTTGGAACAACATTGGTGTCTGTAATTTTTCTGTAACATGCAAGACTTCTGTTAATTTATAATGGACACGGAACAAAACAATCTGAACATAGCCATAAATTAAAAGATTAATGTTCCCTTATAATAGCATCCCTATGTATAGTGTTACTAGATGAAATGTGAGTTTATGAACTGGAGATATAACCTCACATGGTTGAATGAGGTTGGAAAAACATAACTGTCATTCTAATCCATGGGCTAGGTCTGGAATTGAAGGCAAAACCTGATTAAATAGGGATTCACTGTTGACCATGCTGAATATTGGGGAAACAAGAACTGTGTGCATTATATAACAATATAATTCACGGTGTCCAGTCCCCAGTATAGTGATCAGCACAGCACTTCTCATGTCCATGATCACAGACTACTGTGAAACCAGCTGTAACGGTACACAGACATGGGACTAGAGTCTCTGTGCGAAGAGTCCGGGAGGAGTAGTCTGTGGACCAGTGAACCCCCTGGACTACCACGGGAGATGGAGATGGTACTAGCCGACACCCGGGACCGGAGTTTAAGTGGCACCTGGTCTTCACCAGAGCCCGCCGCAAAGCGGGATGGTCTTGCTGTGGCGGGGTGCCACCAGGTCATTCCACCGTGGCAGCCAGGGAAACAGGGTATGGAGGATGAGTCCGGGCGGTGGGGTTACCGTGCCACATTGAAGGGCATGGGTGTACCCACGATCCGTACCGAGGATCGCGGGTGCGACTGTGACAACTGCCTTGGTGAATGTCTTTTTTGGGCTATATTGACAAAGCCAACATTGTACATTTTCCTTGTTGCATGACATATTACTGCTAGTTTTTTGTGGGCATTTAAAAAATTTTTTTAATGGCACTCCATGTAACATGTAATCAATCTTATGAATTTTTATGAAACATACTGAAATACTGTAGGTTTTCCATAAATTTAACAGTGTTCAACTTTCAGTATAAAGAACATACGGTAATTTTCTGAGCGGATACGAGAACAGGGATATCAAGTATTTTTTTACTTTGCAGAATAAAATAACTTTATACAAAAAAAGAAAATTTGTTTTAACCACATTCCCGTCCAAGATTTTCTTTGTTAATGGAGAACAAGAGGGCTTGTTTTTTTGTGGAATGAGTTTTTTAAATTGGTCTATGAATTGTTTTTTGGAAGTGAATGTGAAGAAAATGTTGAGATTTTTTTATTAAGTGTATTTTCACCATACAAAAAACAACCATTGATTTGGTTGTGTCATTGCTGACACAGTCATACCTGTTATGTGAATTTTTTGAAACACTTATTTAATTTTTTTTACTATGTTGTTCTACCTGTAATCAAAGAGGGAGAGGTAGCAGTCTTCCTCAGAAAGCACTTAGATGCTGCCCGAATCGGCCTGTTAGAAAAATATATTTTTCAGAGAATACTTTAGAATAATGTTTTCAGGGGATTTAGTATCTACTATATTTAAGGGCCACGGTGTATTATTTGATATATGTCAAGCAGCACAGTGTGAGACACAGTTGTTATCCAGGGGACACAATGTGAAGACTTGTGCAAAGGCTGAGGACAACAATAAGGCAAAAACAGCAGCAATAAGCCACGGCTCAGGTCATCATGGTAGAGAACAATTAGACCAAGATGGACAAGATTTGCTCAGAGGAAGAAAGAAACAGCTTTGATTCATATAAACAGTGAGTGATGTCTATCTCTGCCTGATGACAGCCCAGGTCTGTAGTATACAAACACACTTCCATCAGACACTAAATGATAAATGTTTTGCATGGTCCGTCTGTGCACAGGAAGACCCCATTCAGTGCAGAATTTTGTGGCGCAGCCGGTAAAGTGCAGGTATGACACCACGGACACTTTAATAAATGTCACACAAAAAGTAGTATGCATTTTCTAAACATGTTTTTGCCCCAATAATCATAACACAAACACATGCATTTGGATAAAAAAGTATATGCCTGATGCTTTGCAATATGTTGCATTGCAAAATGCAATGCAAAAACAAACACAACCTAAATTTAAAAAAATCAGCAAATGCAAGATTACATCACCCTTTGCGAATGGGAATGTGCTGCTAATGATCAATTGTGGAAGAAATGATCATGTTGACAATTATATCCCCATACAGGCAGTCCCCAGATTAGGTACAAGATAGGGTCCGGAGGTTTGTTCTTAAGTTGAATTTGTATGTAGGTCGAAACTGTATATTTTATAATTGTAGATCCAGTAAAAAAAAATTTTGGCCCCAGTGACAATCGGAGTTTAAACATTTTTTGCTGTAATGGGACCAAGGATTATCAATAAAGCTTCATTACAGACACCTTACAGCTGATCATTGCAGTCTGGGACTATAGTAAAGCATCCAGAGAGCTTCACCAGAGGTCAGAGGGGTCTGTCTGTAACTATGGGTTGTCTGTAAGTCGGGTGTCCTTAAGTAGGGGACCGCCTGTATATACTTTAGATCAACCTTACTTGAACCAATACTGAGGTAGTCTGAATGGTCTGTTACATTGTAAACAAAATCCCCCCTCCATACTTCTATATTGACACGTATGTTCTCTTTTCCTATAGGTGTACTGTAAACATGAGTTATGTGATATGAGATTGATTTATTAGAAGAGAAGTGCTGAAGATTTGGACACATAATACATTTGACTGATCTGCAACCTTTGTGCCAACTAGTTAAAAGTTTACAAATTAACTGAAGTACAAGTTCCTACCTCGGGATAGTGAGGAGGTATATAAAGGAGAGCATCTCCATTCTGTGTTCCTGTGTCACCTCCTGGCATAATGGCAAAAGGCTTCTACGTTAGTAAGCTTGTAGCCTTTGTTGGCATTTTCCTTGCCATAGCTGCAGTGGCCACAATAATTGCTCTAGCAGTTGTTTACGCGAATGAGAAATCAAACAATAAGGCAGAAAATGGAGGAACCACATTAACAACCACCACCTCTACCCCTACCACTACTAGGACCACGGCTACAGCCACATCATCAGAAAAACCTTCAACTACAACCCCTGCATCCAATGAAATATGGGATCGATACCGCCTTCCAGCAAACCTTATACCAGATCACTACGATATTGACCTCAGACCAGTTTTAAAAAAAAACGCTCAAGGGCTTTATGTCTTTCATGGGGAGAGCACAGCCCATTTCACATGTAATATAGCTACACAACACGTCATTATCCACAGCAACAAACTCAATTATACTGAAAATCCCATCCTCAAAGATGAAGCTGGTAATACTATCAGCGCGAACAATTACTTTCTTGTAGAGAAGACAAATTATTTAGTGCTGCCGCTTAATCAACAATTGGAAGCTAACAAAAAATATACACTTCACACAAAGTTTGTGGGAGAACTGGCAGATGATCTGGCTGGATTTTACCGAAGTGAATATGTAGAAGATGGTGAGACCAAGTAAGTAACAATATAGTAATACTTTTATATCTATCTGTCTATCTTCCCATCTTTTTGAATTCTTGGTATCGCCATCTACTCCATGGCTACAGATTGCTATATGTCAGGATGTGAATTCACTAGTGGCTAAACTTTTGCTTGTATAAGACCAACACAGTAGATAATAATTCAGCAGACCTCATCCACATACTGCAGTTATTCCAGTGGCTTTGTTTGCAGTGTCTTCTGCAGTTCAAAACATCCCACATCGGAATTTTCTTTAGTCAGGTTATAAATTTTGTAAAATTGTGAACCCAGCAGGGGAGTAACTAGGAAAGACTGGGCCCCATAGCAAAATTGTGTTAGGGGCCCCCTCCACTTAACAGGGTTTTCCAGCCCTCAAATTTTAGGGTACCAGCATGCGTATTACCTGTGGATTTGCAGCCGAGCATTTTTGTGCAGTAAATCCTCAGTGTAATACATTTACAGTGAAGTGTATGGGATATGCTCAGGCATGCATTTTGAACACAGAAGACAGGAGACACCTGTTACCAGAAACCTTTGGGTTTATCTCCAGCCAGAGCATCTGTTTATGGGGATCATCAGAGGACACTCATACATATTAAATTGTCAGACAGTTCTACCAAAATGTCCAGGTGTGGCCACCAGCAATATAACATATACAGGCAGTCCCCTAGACAAGATAGGGTCTATAGGTTTGTTCTTAAGTTGAATTTGGATGCAAGTCAGAACTATATATTTTATCATTGTAATCCCAGCCAGAACTTTTTTGGTCTCTGTGACAATTGGATTTTAAAAATGTTTGGTTGTCATAAGAACCAGGATTAACAATAAAGCTTCATTACAGACACCTGTGATAACTGTTACAGCTGATCATTGTAGCCTAGTACTAAAGCACAATAAATTACCAATATCAAGAGGTCCGTTTGTAACTAGGGGTCATACGTAAGTCGAGTGTTCTTAAGTAGGGGACCGCCTGTACAAGGTTTTAGTTCTACAATTGTCCTTTGTCAGTAGTGAAGTACTCTATTTACTAGGACAATTGTCATCATTATTTCTATGTGGGATGTTCCTGATATAATCCTATTTTCCCATGACAATGGAATTCATGAGAACCCCGTGCTTGGGAGATGATGGGGCGATGTATTAACAATTCTGGTGGTTTTGCGCCTAAAACACAGTGTGAAAAGCCCTACACCATTTTTATCAAGGCTTTTTAGACATGTTTTTAGCCATTTTCCTACTTGTCTGACTTAGGGGGCGTGGTCTTCAGGAAAGGGGCTTGGTCTAGAAGGGGCGTGGTCTATTTGAATGTTCCTTGCGCCAAAAATTGTGGCACAGAGTTTAGACCACTTTAAAGTAGGTCTAAACTAGAAACCGACAGTCTTATCCTGCACCAGATTCATTGACACAGTGATAAATCTGGCACAGAAAATGACTAGGGTTTTCCTCCACTAAACTGACGGAACCTGGGACACATTGATAAATCCCCCCCCCCCCCCCCCCCCTATATCATAGGCATATAGCTGATGTAAAATAATAATTGTCCATCTGCAAGAACTTGATATTTTATACTGTTGTAGATTCTGATTTTTTGTTAAAATGTCTGCATCTACTCGGTGACAGGATCATAGCCACTACACAAATGCAGGCCCCTGATGCCAGGAAAGCCTTCCCCTGTTTTGATGAGCCGGGCCTGAAAGCGACTTTCAGCATCACCCTCAGACACAAACCGGATTATGTGGCACTGTCAAACATGAACATTTCAAGTAAGTCATTAAAATATGTAGCTAGCCATGCTGTGTCTCATGCCCATGAAAGACATGAGTTGACTGCGCCCCTGATGCTGCCCCCTATTTTGCTGCAGTTGGTGCTGCCTGAGGTAAGAGACTCAACTCGCCTCAGGAATGGTGCACCCCTGAACTTATCGACATGGAGGACAAAAGAAGCCTGTCAGCACACCTTGTTGCAGCCTGTTTGTCATTGGCAGGAATAAGATCTGCTCCATAATTTGCGTAAAGTACAAAAGACTCACACACGGAGCCATAAAAGACATGTCCACAATGTACATTCTCATGGACCCTTAGGAAAAGCCTGTTAATAATATACATCTCCATAGAAACTGTTATTTATTAACATTCACACATATAAAAAGCTGAGAACTGGCATGAAGTTCAGTTTTTCCTAGTAGAAACAGTGTTGATACATGTGGATCTATAAAAGTCTATGGGGATTCAAAATGGCAGACTTCTGGATCCATTGTATAGGCCTTGATAATGGACATGTAGTCAAAGAATCTGTCTACACAAAGAAGAACCTGTTGTTCAGTCTAGAACTACCCAATGTTAACTGGGAAATAATCATAATTCAAAGTTGTATAAATCAGTTCTAGCATAAACAGACAGAACGTTCCCTACATTTTGTGTTACAGGTAGTATATCAATGAGGTATAGACACAATACTGCTGCTCTATGAAATGGAAAAGTGCAGCTGCAAATATTTCTTTTTAGGTGCTTAGGTATACATTGCTACTATGTTAGGCCTATGTTTGCTTCCTTATTTATTATGGGTTTTTAAAAAAAATCCTGAAATTGGTTAATGTTTCAGGTGAGACCACTGATAATTGGATGCAAGAAGAATGGCGTGTAACTAAGTTTGAAACAACACCAAAGATGTCAACATATCTGGTGGCCTTTATAGTTTCTCAGTTTAAATCCATTGGTGATGACAGGGTAAGTACTCACCTCTCTTTTTCCAGTGATGGAGATATTTGTTAATATTTGATATATTGTTGAAATGTACTATTTTATATTTTTTAAATATACCAACAGGTTAAAATCTGGGGCCGTAAAAGAGCAATTGAAGATTATAATCAGGGAGAGTATGCACTAAATGTCACAAGGTCAATTCTGGTGTTTTTTGAGAAATATTATGGCGTAAGCTACCCTCTGCCAAAATCAGGTATGTGTTTCTATTATTCTTGTGTGCAGTGATAGCTTGTGATACTTACTACAGGTACAGGTACAGGTGTTGAATAAATGGGCTTCATCTACTAATAATTAGAATGGTGGTCCATAGCCACTATTTGGAGTGCTGGTGTTAACTGCTAAGTGAGTGGAATACTAGTTTTTTAGGCTTTTCTTTTACTATAGCAGTAAAGGTGAATAATCATATATAATAAAAAGCACCTTTTTGATGTTATAAAAGTCAATTGGTATACGACAACCTATACATTTATGTATCCATCTAAGGCAAAATTACTATCAAACACAAATACAAACTCCCTTGACAAAATAAATGCATCAGGTCAATGGAGGAGCAATGGTAGATGATTTCTGAAATTACCCCAGCTGTCCCTGCCTACTTGACAACATCATTAGATGACAGCCCCCAACTGGGCTATGTGCTCTACAGTGATTAACATGGAGAAAAGGTAATCATCATCATAGTCAGCATACCTAGTCAAAACGATTAGGATACATTGTAGCAAAATCACAAACCAGAGAAAAGTAAAAGGTACAAACTGAGGTCACATCGCAGGGCAAATCAGGGGCAAGGGATAGTCAGAAAAGAAAGCAAAAGCCAGTGGATACAAAGTCAGGTCATACAGAATAAACGAGCTAGCATAGTAAACCAAATTAAACAAAATTACTGGCAGAGAAATCCAGCACCAAGGATAGTTTTATAAGTGGCTAATGAGATAAATGAGAGCATTCTGAACAAACCACTCACAGTTTTAACCTATGCCTACTTCTAAGTCCAGATGTGTGTGCAACTACAACAACATAAACATGCTAAAAAATCTAAACTGAATCATTCGGCATCAGGCACTCTGATATACTTTGCACAATTTAAGACTTCATTCCATCTATTTTCTGCTGTGTTTTCTTGTATCTATTATTATAAAAAAAAATTTTTTAGTAAACAATACGACCAAAAATAATAATAATGCAAAGAAGACAACAGGTATCAGGTAAAGAATACTGTAGAGAAAACAAGTTTTATGATTTTATAACCTGTTGAGTTATATAGTTTTATGTTTTTAGTAGATACTTTTTCAATCTCCATATTATTTACCCAAGGCAAATATTATCACAGTAAAGTACAGAGTACATCAATTCCAGGTTTACATATTTACCATACAGATTTATAATATCATTTTTCATTCCCATAGACCAAGTAGCCATCCCTGACTTCAGTGCAGGAGCCATGGAGAACTGGGGACTGATAACATACCGAGACACTGCACTCCTTTATGATACTAAGGAATCTTCCATCGGGAATAAAGAAAGAGTGGTCACAATAATAGCCCATGAGCTTGCACATATGGTGGGTGCTCTTTCTAAATATGTGTTGTGTGCAGAACCGTGCAAAAGATATTCTTACAGTATATCTCTATAAACTTTAAAGGGCCAACCAAAATTTTTTCCCCTACAGTGCAATGTGTATTAGGTTATCATTTTGAGGAAATTAACCACTGAAAATAACAAAAAAAAGGCTACAAATAGAAAAAAAGAAACTTATAATTAGCAGCACGGAGCACAGGGAAAAGATGTCTGGTGCTCCGGGCTGCTAATTATGCAGGCCCCCGCACCTCTATCTCCCATGCTGGGAACATGAGAGAGGGTGACGTTACGCGAGAGGCATGAATTCATGCCTCACGAATGATGTCACCTCCCTCTCCCAGAATAGCGAGGGCTTGCATAATTAGCAGCTTGGAGCAGGGGACATCTTGTCCCCATGCTTTGTGCTGCTAATTATAAGTTTCTTTTTTAGGTGATCTTGGAGTATCAAGACTAGAGATGGACAGCGCCGGGATCAAGATAAAGACGAGTGGAGGTAAGTATTTGTAGCCTTTTTTGGATATTTTCAGTGTTTGATTTCCTTTAAGAATAATGTTGGCTGATTTGTATCCATAATGTTGGAACTTTATCAGAATCGTTGTCATGAGCAAAACTGTTCTTGTTGCTCATGACAACCAACCAGTGCTGAGATTTAATTTTTTTAAACTGTCTGTAGGAAAATGAAAGCTTAGCACTAATTGGTCCCCATAATCACCTAAGTCAGCTTTGCTCTCAGGCGCTTCTGATAAATCTCACCATGATGTGTGTATCCACTTTGTCAGTGCACACTGTGGTCTGGCATTACCCACAGAGGTGCCGTAAGAGGGGGAAAAGGGGCATTTCCTGGTCTTGTGACTCGTTATAGTTCAGGAAGGGATTATTTCTACGTATGCAGATTACCTTGGCAGGCCAACTATTAGGTGTATAGAGTAATAAAGACCATGGGCCACAATTATTCACAGTTCCCGGCGCATTGCCTAAAATTGTGACTTCTCCAGCCAATTCACCAGTTGAGTGGGGAGGGAGTAGTGTAGAGCCAGGCAGTCGATCCATACAGGTGCAGACTATGGTACAATTTTACGCCAGTTCAGACCTCCCACTATGTCAATTTCCACCTTTGAAGACTCTTAGCGACATGATGTGGTATAATATTTAAAGTAGAATGTCTTTTCCAATTGGAATGACTTAAAACTGTAGACAGCATTGTTTCAATGTCATTGAATTGCATCATTACATTAATGGGACCTGGTTTTCTAGCTGAGAAGCCATAGATATAGGACAGGAATGGATTTATTCACTATGTAGCTTGCCACCATTTCAGGTGTTTGAAGTCTTGCCAATCATTATAGGGATAGACCTATGCTATTACACTACAGTCCAACCTTACAACTAACAGAAATAATATTTTTGCAGGGGGGGGGGGGGGGGGGGGAGCAACACAGAAAAAGGTAGAGGTGAGTGAGGAGGAGTCTAAGAGCAGCCAGGAGGAATTTTATAGGTGATGATGTACACTTGTAGTTCAGAAGACAATAAACAGGAAAAACTAACCTACTGCAAAATAGAAGAACCTGATGCAGCTAGGTCCAAATTAAATTTTATTACCTTGACTGATATATTTACACAGAAGGGTAGTCTACTCTTTATTCTTTTAAATATTCCTTTTTTTTGTAGTGGTTTGGAAATCTTGTTACAATTCGATGGTGGAATGATCTGTGGTTGAATGAAGGTTTTGCCTCCTATGTGGAATATTTGGGAGCCGACCATGCAGAGCCCACCTGGAACATAGTAGGTTTCTAAGAAATTTTCTTGAAAAGTAACATAATGTTGAATGGAAATATCATTGAAAATACCTAACATAGGTTTGCTTTTTGAGACACTAAACTGAAACCATTTGGGACTAGCGATGAATGGAAATGTGGAATTTAAAAAATCCTGACCTGAATCACAACAAGTAACACCCGCACACTACTCGGTGTAGTGAGTTGCTCTGTCCCCTAGTAAACACACCCCCCTGCACAGGCATGATTACAAGAGGATGGAGGAGAAATGGGGTGTTGCAGCCTGACTGAGGTCAGCTCAGGAACCCCCAGCTGACTCAATTCACAGGATTACAGAGTGGGGGGTCATTTTATTATTTACAGAAGCTACTGACTCATTTCAACACAGAGCAACTCACTACAGAAAATGAGGAATAACTCTTGGTTTGGGGGACTAGATGTGCCCGACAGGTTCCCTTTAAAAAGTTGCAAAACCGTGATGTGACTTTTACCAGATAAATGTCCTCCATTGGGTTTACTGTATGTTTCATTACTAAAATAACTAAAATGGATGTGAATAAGGATACTGTAACTGATCCAACCAAGAAATATGAAAAATATACTGATTTTTATCTCCATTATAGAAAGACTTGACAGTGCTTTATGACGTACACAGAGTGATGGCCGTTGATGCTTTAACCTCTTCCCATCCACTAACATCCAAAGAAGAAGACGTGAACACTCCAGCAGAAATAAGTTCCCTATTTGATGCCATCACATATAGTAAGGTAAATTTTGAGTATACATGAGGCATATATTTTAACAGATGAAATAACCCACTATGCAGATTTTATGTGTAGCATACTTTGCTCTGTGGTAACAGTTAGTTGTTTATAACAAAGATTTATGTTAGGGTATGTGTGTTTTATTGGTGAACATAATATAACCCCTCCCCCTAATCCACACATGTAAGGGTAAATAATAATTATCCCCTTTATCATCATATTTTGGTCCAAACATGCAAACTGCTTGCACATGTATTTGTAAAGTGCTGCGCCAGTTTTGTGTTGCAACTGCCCTGTGTTCAACAAGACAGAAAAAATGTGCACTTATAGGGGCGAGTTACTGCTTAGTCGGACCGTGCGCCACATTTATTACTGATGTGCACCACAATTTTGTAGCAAGAACAAAGTGCATAAAAAAAAATAATGCACACTTTCAGAGAAATGCAGGGGGCACCAGATTAATGAAGAGCGCACTCTGTACGCCCCACAGGCAACTGCACATAGTACAGACTGCACTAGTTTTGATAAACTGCAGCATGGAGGTGCTCTGATAACACGCACCCTAAACCCCTCATTAGCATACATTTAAAGTTGGTTTTAGAGGCCATGGATAACAAATATAAGATGATTACCACAGTCACACTGCCTGGATCTATGAGAAAGTGTCCCTGGTTTATCATCATTTATTTTGATGTTATATTTCCTTTAACCCCTTCCCGAGGCGCGCCATACTAGTATGCAGCGTGCCGGGTCCCGGTGCATGGAGAGGGCTCGAGGGCCGAACCCTCTCCATAGCCCGTAAGTCTTTGCTGCATACTGCAGCAAAGGCTTACCCATAACACACGCGATTGGTGCATGTACTGATCGTGAGTGTTTTCCTGGCAATCCGTCGCCATGACAGCCTCTGGAAGAACCGATACTGTCTCGTTTTAACCCATTCATTACAATGTGCTAATTGCACATTGTAATGAATGAGGAGGAAAATCCCCATATACTGCCATACTGTAGTATGACAGCATATGATAGGATTGATCAGACAACCTAGGGTTAAAGTACCCTAGGGAGTCTGAAAAATAGTAAAATTAAAAATAAAAAGTTTAAAAAAAAATGATAATAAAAAAACCTAAACATTCAAATCAAACAGTAAAAATCATAAACACATTAAGTATCGGCGCATCCAAAAATGCCTGATCCATCAAAATATAATAACGGTTTTCACTGCGTTTAACCCCGTAACGGAAAATAGTGTCGAAAATGGAACTTTTTTGCCATTTTGAAAAAAAATCAAAAATCAATAAACAGTGATCGAAGGTTGCACAGTCCTAAAAATTATAGCAATGAAAATGCTATCAAAAGTCGCAAAAAATGACACCACCATCAGCTCTATACAGGCAGTCCCCGGGTTACGTACAAGATAGGGTCTGTAGGTTTGTTCTTAAGTTGAATTTGTATGTAAGTAGGAACCGTATACTTTGTCATTGTAACTCCAGACAAATTTTTTTGGTCTCTGTGGCAATTTCATTTTAAAAATGTTGGGTTGTCATCAGAACCAGGATTAACACTAAAGCTTCATTACAGACACCTGTGATAACTGTTATAGCTGTTTATTGTAGTCTACGGCTAAAGTACAGAAAATTACCAAATACCAGAAGTCCGTTTGTAACTAGGGGTCGTCTGTAAGTCGGGTGTTCTTAAGTAGGGGACCGCCTGTACACCCAATTATGTAAAAGTTATTGGTGCCAGAAGATGGCAAAATCAAAAGAAACATTTTTGTAGAGGAGGTTTTATTTTTGTAAATGTATGAAAACATTATAAAAGCTATACAAATTTGGTATCCCCATAATCGTACCAACCCAAAGAATAAAGTAGATGTCATTTGTGGTGCACAGTGAAAGCTGTAAAATCCAGCCCATAAGAAAACATCGCAAATGCGTTTTTCACTATTTTCACTGCATTTGGAATTTTTTTTCCCGCTTCCCAGTGCATGACATGGAATATTAAATACCATCACTATAAAGTGCAATTTGTTACGCAGACAATAAATCATCATAGAGCTCCTTATGTGGAAAAATAAAAAAGTTATAGATTTTTGAAGGTGGTGAGTGAAAAATGGAAGTGAAAAAACTAAAAAGGGCCAGGTCGTTAAGGGGTTAATACATTGTAGTGTGGTTGAAATTTTCTGATACACTCAACCCCCCACACAGATTTAAAAATCAACACAGCTCATATTCTCAATGTATCCTTTTTTTAAACTTTCCTTTCAGTATGTAAGTATTCTGCATTATGTAAACATCCTTGCCAGACTCCAAAATCCCATTGCTGTCCACTAGTGTGAAATATTATTATTGTAGTACTGTAGGACTCTCATAATGCACAAGAAAAAGCAGCCAGACATGAATCATGAACTGTAATATAAAATATATTGATGTAACTGGAGCCTTATGGGCCTATGTGCATAGGTTCAACTTGAATCCCTAAACAATTTTTCATCATGGGTACTGGCCATGGCCCTCCCAGCATTTTCAGCTATATAAACCACCAGTACCTAAAAATATTCAGCAGAAAAATCGTATCTATAAGTTTTATAACTTGGCAGGCTTAGATACAATGCTTTTACTGTATCACAAGGTTATGGTATCCTTCTATTTATCTACTGCCTGTATATCCTTTATGTACCTTATATACTCGAGTATAAGCCTAGTTTTTCAGCACAAAAAAATGTGCTGAAAACCCAAACTCGGCTTATACTCGAGTAAAAAATATATAGGTTTTACCAGGTTTTTGTGGTAAAATTAGGGGCCTCGGCTTATACTTGGGTCGGCTTATACTCGAGTATATACGGTATATCCTGACACTTCTCTTACTTGTCCCACAAAGCACATAGAGTAAAAGAAGGATTTGTATTATACACACTGCCCCATAGTGTCAGGCAGCAGAGTTAGATTTTTATTTAGTCCTCAAAGTGCATTATTGTGGTAAAAGGCCTGGATGCTATCGCTGCAATGGCATTCTTGAATAGACCCATGTAATTTTCTGGTCAAAGCTCTGCATACATCTGAAATAATATACTCAGGACATGACAGTATTTTATTTATTTTAGGGTGCAGCAGTTATTCGGATGCTCTCCTCGTTCCTCACTGAAAACATTTTTGTAGAGGGACTACAGGTAAGTTCTACGTTCCTAAGACCTTAGCTAAAAGCTTATGGGTGCTAAATTTCGCCTTTGCCCTTAGTTAAGGGGGCCTTAAGGGATAAAGATCTTAAAGCCATTTTTTTAATTTATGAGTGGTGCATGTGATATTATTATACTTTGTGACAAACAACACCAATTGCCCCAAATTTGAGACACTGTAAAATGTAAATCAATGTAAATAAAAACAGAATGCAATTATTTGCAAATCTCACAGATCCATTTTTTACATTGGATCTCAGAACACATATCTTGTTGAAGATGTTGAAAGTTAAACATTTTACAATTTTGTTAAAAAAATAAAACTAATAAGAACAACAGCTAGATTATCAATTTTTAACAAATTCATATGTCTGGGTACGAAAGAGCTCACCAATCTGAAAAACTGCCTTTCACATTGTTCTTTTACGTAAAATTGCTAAGACTTTAAACATGTCAAAACAATCAGAGAATCGCAAATTACCCAAAAGTCTGGCCAAAGCGGCTTCACCAATGTCTTTTTCAGGGAATAACTTGCATTATTAGACAATAAGACAGTATTTAACCTCATACTGTATCAACCATCACAACAGCAAGGCTTCATAGAAGAAGAGTCCTGTCCAGTCCTGTACAGAACCTGTGCTGTAGACATGGCTCTCTACCAAGCTTTTGAGAGGTGTTGCTGCCCTCAAGTTCTAATTAATTGAAATTTATAATTAAATGCTAAATTGTTTCAATTTCAAAATTTGAGTTGTGCACTGCACACTAAGAAACCCCCACGGCTATATGATGGCTTCTAAGCCTTGAAAAGGAAACACATTAATGAATGATTTACAAATAATTTAGAATCTTTCCACACGACTAATTACAAGTAGTCCCTGGGTTATGTACAAGATAGGTTCCCGTGGTTTGTACTTAAGTTGAATTTATATGTGAGTTGGAACTGTATATTTTATAATTGTAGTTCCAGACAAAACATTTTTTTGTCCCTGTGATAATTGGATTTTCTTAAATTTTTGCTGTAATTGGACCAAGCATGATCAATTAAACTTCACTACAGACACCTTACAGCTGATCATTGCATCCTGGGACTATAGTAAAGCTTCCAGAGAGCTTCACCAGAGGTCACAGTGGGCAGAGGGATCTTTAACTAGGGGTTGCCTATAATTTAGGTGTCCATAAGTAGGGGACTGCCTGTATCATTTTCCTCCTGCTCTATAACTTGATATACTTCTTTTTCGATGTGATTCTTTTTATATGTTACAGCTAATTTTATCTTAAAAGTAATGCAGATATCATTAGTAACCTTCTATTTTCTCTATTTCTTTGACAGAGCTATCTTCAAGAATTTCAATACAAAAACACAGTATATACTGATCTATGGTGGCATTTACAAAGAGTAAGATAATTCATGTAAACAAATCAAGATACATATTATTACATAGAATGAAAATAATCATTTGGACTTTGTTGCCTGCCCCTCATGTTGATGATAAAGGAAAAAGTCTGAGCCCTGCCAAACAGGATATTGAGATATGGAAATAAAAAATTAAAAGGAAGTGTGCTCATACAAGCAGCTTCAAACATTTACGATTTACAGTAAATTTATCTCACGCAGCCTGAAATAATGGGGGAGAATTGTTAATGTGTCGCTGTTTAGACCAGAATGGTGCCCAGATTAATCATTGGGGTCATTTTAGGATATTCTCTTTTCTTTTCTCTTATATTTGCAACTTTTTTAGCACGTTTGTACTGTATTTGTGCCCAAATTTGCACCTTTTCCAATCCCTGAGCAAAGTTAGCCGTGCAAGAATTTTTTTGTGTAGCTCCTGATTTCATTTTGGCACAAATCATGGTTAAAAAGCCACAAATAACTTCCAGTCCCAATCAGCATAGGAAAAACTTTAAAAGAGGTTGCAGAAGAGTTTGAGAGTTTGGTGTGACTTTTCGGCAAAAAATTGCACTCCACTCAGACTCAGCTGCCAGATGTATCAAACTCTAAATTAAAAACTGGAATAACCAAAAGAAGACATGCACAAATGTCCTGACTAATGATAAATGACCCTTATTGTATCTGACGCTGGATGATTAATCTGGTGAGCTGTACTTTACTCCTCCTAATAAGTGGTCTAATTGGCAACGCCACAATATTGAATTTTCTGGTGCACAGACCGAAGTTTTCTGATGCACTGGATATTTTCTGTATGGTGACATCCACCAGGTTACTGAGGACATACCCTTTTTTCAGGAGAGTCATAAAACTGCCTAGAAATGGTATAAAACCCTTGATGAATTACTCCAGTTTTCTGGCATAGACAGATTGAAACATCTTCTCCTATGTACAGATGCCTACTAGCGATAAATTGCAAATTAGACCATTAGTGGTGGCCACTGGTGCTTGTAAGATTCCTGAATTAAAGGGTTGTTCCTATTTCAGCTAATTAATGTTATTGTTTGTATTATAAAAAGTTATACAACTTTCCAATATATTTTCTGTATCCATTTCTCAAGGTTTTCTAGATCTCTGCTTGCTGTCATTCTATAGAAAGCTTCTATGTTACTTCCACTGGACAGAAATCTGTCCATGGTCACACAGGAGCTCGGCTCGTTATATCACACAGCTCTGATTACTATCTAAGACACTAACGAGCCGTGTACCTGTGTGACCATGTACAGATTTCTGTCCACTTAAAGTAAACATAGAAGTGACAGCAAGCAGCGATCTGGGAAAACGTGAGGAATTGATACAGAAAGTATATTAAAAAGTTGTATAACTTTTTATAATACAAACGATAACATTAATTTGATGTAATAGAAACACCCCTTTAATAAAGGAATTCCAGTAAATCATTTGTGAAAAAGCTTTGTAAAAAGCTAGAAGGTGGCATTGAAAAAACTCTCCATAGTCATGTTGGGTCAGTGTTCTGAACCCCAAAGAAGAAAAAAAAATGTGCACTGGACCTATCACCCACATGGCATTAATTTGTGATGTATAATTATTATTACAGGCAAATATCTTACAGATACTGTATTGTATTGATAAAACTGCCACCTTTGTACTGTGATCAGGCCCCAAATGGCAGTATCACCAGTACTGCTCTGTTAGTGGCCGTGCAGTGTTTGTCAATATATTGCATTTAGGATTGAAACCACTTTATGATATTTAATGAAAGGTCTGGTTTATTATTTCTTTAAATTATAACTTGAACCTCATATCTCTTAACAAAAAAAAATCTTACTAACACTCGTTACACGTGATCAATATATTTTTATACTTTTGTTTTTGTTTAGGCCGTTTATAGAAATAATATTACGCTCAGATACGAAATTAAAGATATCATGAATAGATGGGTCTTGCAGATGGGTTTTCCAGTGGTGACAATAGATACAACTCGTGGACTGGTGGAACAGCAACATTTTCTTTTAGACCCGAATGCAACTGTCACTCGGCCCTCAGAGTTTGAGTAAGTTAGTAAAAATAAGTACAGTGGAAGGAATTTATGGAACCATGCCCTCTCCAATGAAGCTGGGTGTTAGCTGTATATTGCAGCAAACACCCACTGGGACCAGCCACAATTGCTGCTGGCACTGATCGTGGATGATAACCCGTTGACTGTTGCTGGCAAAGCCGATGGTGGCATGTGGGAGCCGCCATATTGCCTTTGATCATTGCTCCCTGTGACTGTGACTCCAGGGCCTCTCATTACTGCAGATTTGTAACAGCATGCCATAGCAAATTTCTATAACTGAAATACAGTAGTATTGCAGTATATGGTAGGAATAATCAGACTGCTTGGAGTTAAGGTACCCTAGGGCAGTGGTGGCGAACCTATGGCACGGGTGCCAGAGGCGGCACTCAGAGCCCTTTCTGTGGGCACCCAGGCCATCGCCCCAGTGCACCAGACAGGACTCAAAGAATCTTCCTGCAGTTCCAAGCAACTTAAAAGATGCTGCTTTCAGTCATATTTTGATACTTACTTCGCTACTTGGGACTGTAGGAAGAGGGAGAATGAGTAAACAGGGCTGAATTATCTTTGGAGGACCTCCTGCTGGCCCCACGATTTTCTATGTACAGAGGGACGCTGGAAAGAAGCTAAAATGATGAAAAATTTCCATCTTTCTACTGTGTTGCTGTCCTCAGGAGGCCAATTTGATTAAAAGTTGTTGAACAGGGAACAATAAGTTACTGCTTTAATTTTTTGTTGGCACCTCACGATAAATAAGCAGGGTTTTGGGTTGCAGTTTGGGCACTGGGCCGCTAAAAGGTTCACCATCACTGCCCTAGGGGATCTAAAAAATTGTAAAAAAAAGTATCATTTTTTTATTTTAAAAAACTTAGATTTCAAATCATCCCCCTTTCTCTTTAACTGATAATAAAAACAAATAAAATCATAAACATGTAAGTTGTCACCATGTCCCAAAAGTCCCAATGAACCCTGTAACAGAAAATAGCACCCACATGTCCGAAAATGAGTCTTTTTGCTATTTTGCAACACATAAAAAGTTTTATAAGCAGTAATCTAAAAGTGGTACAGACCCTCAAAATGGTAGCAATGAAAACATCAGCTAATCTCGCAAAAAGTCATTAGAGTCAGAGGATGGCAAAACAAAGACACTTTTTTTTCATCCAGAAGGTTTTCATTTTTTTTACAATGTATTAAAATACAATAAACATCCCTGTGATCCAATCTAAAGAATAAACTTATCATTTGGAACGCACAGTGAAAGCCATAAAAACAGAGCCCACAAGAAAATGATGCAAATACATTTTTTTTCACCAATATTACAACATAAGTATTTTTTTCCCACTTCCCAATAGACAGCATAGAATATTAAATACTGCCAATATGAAATACAATTTGTTACCTAGAAAGCAGCTCTGAGTCTGGAAAAAAAATATGTTATAGATTTTAGGTGGGGAGTAAAAAATGGAAACAGAAAAATGAAAAAGGGCCAAGTCATTAAAGGGTTAAATGATAACAATCTTTTGCAATCTCATTCCAATAAAGTAAAAAGCTGAGTAACATCCAAGAAGCATCCAAAAATAATACTGGATGCTTCAGGGTATAGTCATATTTTGTAAAATGCATGGATTGTAGTGGATGGTGAGCACTTTTTGGGCAAAGGATCAAACAAGGTCATTCTTTCTGCCTTATATATTCTCATTATTCTCAATATTCTCATTACTTTTATTGTAAAATAAGTGAGCACATTACTCGACAATTGTTTAGTTTTTGACTGCAAATTATTTGTCAAGTGTAATGCATTCTATAGAATACATAGACATTTCATACGAAAAAAATTAAATTTCAACTTGATTCCGCAGGGGGCATTTTTTTGTAGACACTTGGGACAGTCACAGGATGGGTTGTAATATATCTGCCAATTGTGAATAAAATGTATAAAGTTTTAAATCATGTACAAAGCTTTGCTGCGTTTAGAGGGCTTTTTTTGTATTTTTTGCTCCTGACTAATTTTGGAAAGTATCTCTCCGTATTTCTATGCAATGTAGTACGGTAATGCTTATTAATAAGTTCATAAGTTATTTACTGTCTCTCATGGATTTTATGTTCTAACTTTTCAGCTACTTGTGGATTGTACCCATCACTTACACCACCAGTTCTGGGGCCCTAAATAATTTCTGGCTTCACCAACCTGCAGGTAACAACTTGTGTTTAGCGCACAAGCAAATGTATTTTATTTTATAGAATTTTATCTCTAGTGTCAATTTTTCCTGTGCAATCAATATGCTAATTCAGCTCTCTACTGTCAGGTGGGTGGTCTCTACTGTCAGCCTGAGACTGCCCATCGGATTATAGAAAGCATAATTAACTTATTCTATGCTGAACCTAATATCACGATATTAGGGAATGGTCAGGGATTGAAAAGAAATCATTTATACATTTTTTTGTATTTTAGACATTCATGAGCCATTTAATTTAACTGGCCAAGGAAGTAACTGGCTGCTCGCAAACATCAATGTGACTGGATATTACAGGGTTAACTATGATGATGGAAACTGGGACAGACTTCTGGAGCAGCTGAATAAAGACGTTTCAGTGAGTATTGGTTATAGATATTTAAGTCAAATGTACAGTTTATGAAGAGCTTATAAGATAAAGCTCTATAGGCATCTTGTCAATCAAATTTGTACAGTCCAAACATAAAGCCTGTTTTTTAAAAAACCATACTCCAGTTGTAACAAAACATAATAAATATTGTCTAGTAAAGTTTAATTTTTTTTAGAGATGTCTCTTTAAATTCTCCCTAAATTGCTGGGTGAACACTTAGGCGTTGTGACTCTGCTCCTGCTCATTCCTATAACTTTCCTTCATAGAACTTCTATGTAATCTACATATCAGCTGTTTCCAGAAAAAAACTGTTCTGCATTTTCCAGCAGATGTCCCCGCTGTAGGCTCTGTGTGTTATCGTCAATTCTCCCTGAATTGCTGAGTGGATGCTTAGCTGTTGTGACTCTTCCCTTGCTCACTCCTATGCCTTTCCTTCATAGAACTTCTATGTAATCTACATATCAGCTGTTTCCAGAATAATAATAATAATAATCTTTATTTATATAGCGCACACAGATTACGCAGCGCTGCACAGGCATGTCAAATTGGTCCCTGTCCCATGGGGCTCACAATCAAACAACCTAACAGTATGTTTTGAAGTGTGGGAGGAAACCGGAGTACCGGAGGAACCCACGCAAACACGGAGAGAACATACAAACTCTTTGCAGATGTTGACCTGGGTGGGATTCGAACCCAGGACCACAGTGCTGCAAGGCAGATGTGCTACTCACTCAGCACACCGTGTCCGCCCTTCTCGAATTAATAATAATAATAATCTTTATTTATATAGCGCACACAGATTACGCAGCGCTGCACAGGCATGTCAAATTGGTCCCTGTCCCTTGGGGCTCCCAATCTAAACAACCTAACAGTATGTTTGAAGTGGGAGGAAACCGGAGTACCCGGAGAAACCCACGCAAACACGGAGAGAACATACAAACTCTTTGCAGTGTGACCTGGGTGGGATCTGAACCCAGGACCACAGTGCTGCAAGGCAGATGTGCTACTCACTCAGCCACCGTGCCGCCCTAGAATAAAACTATTCAGCATTTTCCAGCAGATGTCCCCGCTGTAGGCTCTGTGTTTGATCATCAGTTTCCTACTGATTGCTGAGTGGACGCTTAGCTGTTGTGACTCTCCTTGCTCACTCCTAGGCCTTTCCTTCATAGAACTTCTATGTAATCTACATATCAGCTGTTTTCCAGAATAAAACTATTCAGCATTTTCCAGCAGATGTCCCCGCTGTAGGCTCTGTGTGTGATCATCAGTTCCTACTGAATTGCTGAGTGGACGCTTAGCTGTTGTGACTCTTCCCTTGCTCACTCCTATGCCTTTCCTTCATAGAACTTCTATGTAATCTACATATCAGCTGTTTCCAGAATAAAACTATTCAGCATTTTCTAGCAGTTGTCCCCACTGTAGGCTCTGTGTGTGATCATCAGTTCCTACTGAATTGTTGAGTGGACGCTTAGCTGTTGTGGCTCCTCCTGACTCCTATGCCTTTCCTTCATAGAACTTCTATGTAATCTGATACCACCGTGATGATGGATGGTCCAAAAGAACATCTGTTTGTGTAAATGGCTAGTGAATAACTTGTTTTGTCCGGCCATTGTGATTATTTATAACTTTTAGGGATTTGATTCAGTTTTCAAGCTCAATTTGAAATTGGCCCGAAAAGTACATTTCCAGGAAACCTAAAAAATAATATTATATTCTGATTGCAGTGTTAAGAAAAAAGCTGTGCAGGCCTACATATAAAATAAACTGTGTAAGGCTATATAACGGGGTATATGTGGTTTAAGTTACAGTGTTCAACATTTGAAAATAAAAAGAAAGAGTAGAACTTGCTGGACTTTTTTTGTCATGGTTTCTTTTTTGACATAATTTATTCTGGAATCTTCTAAATCACAGAACCAAAATAGTCTAAGAGAAACATCCTTATTACTTCATTTTACTGAACACCTAACCATTTTTTTTTACTTTGCAGGCCATTCCTGTTATTAACCGCGCTCAGATTATAGATGATGCATTTAATTTAGCCAGGTGAGCATACACATTCAAACTATTACACATCTCTAAAAACAATATCTACATTCAGCATAATTGTATTTCACAGACTTTACAAGAAAACCATTCTGAGGGCTGTGTCACTGCAGTAACTGTCTTCTGCCAACTTTTATTTTTGACTGAGCCAACCAACTCCAAGTTTCCCTTCAGACAACATATTCTGGATTTGTCATGGGAATCCAGATGTAGCACACAAATGTATTACAATTTTAAAAATGTAGGCACAAATCCACTTATTTCCTCAGTGATGCTAAAAAAGTGGAACTGTTTGAATTTTCGTGACTTAAAAGAAATAAGCTATTCTTAAGCCCCCTTAAGATGTAGTGTAACTGTAAAGTTATAATGATTTTACTAAATTATATGTGATTCTCCCTTTAAAAAGAAACAGAATGAGTCCCATATTGTGCTGCTCTCTCTTTCCAAAGTTATGGCATCTTCTGTTCTGAAAGTGTTTGACAAAAATCTTTCTCACCTGAGATGAAGTGGATTGAGACTAAAATCTGTCTGGCTGATTAGCCTCTTCTGGCTCCTGAATGGCTCCCTATTAAATATATAATAGGGAGCCGCAAGCCAGTCAATCACCCCACGCCACTCCACTTTTAACTGATTGTATCGGGTAAAAGGGGGCATGGTGAGTCAGTTAGGGGCGGAGTTAAGTGAGACGGCTCGTTCGCAAACGACACTTCACTTTTGTCAGCACAGAAACACCGAATGCTTGAACAATGCTAAATTAACACAAATTAGATGCTTTATTGAAACAAAATATAAAACACTTACACAAAGAAAAAACAATAATGGATAGACCACAATGGAATAAAAAATTGCATGAGTCCTAAGTATTAGCCTGTGGGCAAAGGGGTAGGTTAAACAGTCAATACTGATGAAGCGATAGCAAAACACATGTCGGGGTCAACTGCGTGCAGTCCTGCTTATTGTTATGGTACTCTCAGTCTCCAATCTGGCTTTGTATCTTTGTTCCCATATGGGTTTTATTTATTGTTTAAACTGCTGTCATGGATTAGCATCTTGTAGAGATACTCTTCAGTTTTGACTGTTTAACCTACAACCTGTGTATTGTGAGCACAGGCAGAGGAATCAGATATTGCAGCACTGAGGTAATCTGAGGGCTATAGCAAGGAAACTGCTGCATATTGGTAACAAAGATACTAGACAAAATTTTACATCCCAATCTTTATTGATTTGTGGAAAAAAAACTTTACAGTTAAGGCTACCTGTACACAAAAGTCGGCAAAATCAGTATTGAAAAACAGAGGTTAACATATGTTTTTTATACAACAATTTGCCTCAGAATGTCATCCATTTTTCATCAAAAGCACTGCAAGAAACAAAATACTACAATAAAACTGTAGAAAAATACCTAAATAATGATAAATTCAGACATTGGCATTTTAGAGCTTAATCTTTGTCACAGGGTCAAAATGTTTTATAGACCTAGCAGATCTAAATTGACAAAAGTTGTCCTGTTTTCCATTACATTTATTGCCACAGCTTCATATTATTAATTTCATCAGAAACCTAATATAACTAAACTATAATACCATTACTAACACAGCCTTATGTAACATATTTATTTTGCAGCATATAGACTACCGCTGTGAAATTTCTAATATTTCTGATATTTTAAAACCTAGAATTCTCAACACTACATATGGTTATTAATACTGTTATTTCTTGACTTTTAGGGCTGAGATAATAAACACTACAAGAGCACTTGACACCACTACATTTCTTTCCAAAGAGGTGGAGTACATGCCTTGGCAGGCAGCGCTCAGCAGTCTCAGTTACCACATTCAGATGTTCGATCGCACAGAAGTCTACGGACCTATGAAGGTAAAATGGCAGAAGTTTATATTTCTCTTGATTTGACTTATGATTAAATGATAAATTCAAGAATATAAATGTGGTTCAGGATTGGCAGATATTGAGGGAAAGAAGGAACAGCTATGATGGATTGCAATATGTGGATCCTCTTGTAGTTATAATAACATTATACAATTCATCTGGATCATGTAAACTTCATTTGGTTATCAACTTGCTTGATTCTAGTTTATTCTAGTTTTTTAGGCTTCCTGCACACAAATGTGCCAATGACGTACTTTCCATTTTAAACAGTGGATATTTATCCGTCGGGTCTCCATTTTTCATGGAGCTTCATAACTATTGTCTAAGAGTTCTAGTAGTTTTGACTAGAACATGTTCTACTTGCTCTTGGCACTGATCATCAACAAGTAGTGCATCCATGTGGCCTGTGATGTGGTGTAGGCCTTACTCACCATGTACTGGTGATATAATATCATATATCCAAAACATACTGGTAGGTTGATTAGATTGTGAGCCCAATTGAGTACAGGGATCGATCTGGCAAGCTCTGTGCAGCGCTGCAGAATCTGTGTGCCCTATATAAATAATGCAAAATTTCCCCAACAGGCTTATATGAAGCAACAAGTTACTCCACTGTTTGAACATTTTAAAAGAGAGACAAAGAACTGGACTGAAATACCTGAGCCTTTAACACATCAGTAAGTTCCAATGATATACCATAGTTTTAAGGGGTGTTTACCCAAATAGAAAACCATATCACTATTGCTGGTATATTGCTGCCATTCCTCTTAAGTGTATACTATATGTCGTTGAACCGGTCCACTTGACTCCCCTCCTCAGGCACTTAGCATGAGGGTGTTAAAGAAGCAAAAAGTTGCAATGCATGGCTGTGTGCCAGGATGTGTGACTTTTATGGCTTGTGCACCAGAAAACATAAAAGCATACAAGCCATGATGCCCTCTCCCCATATTCCATTTATATAACCTTCATTAACCCCAACTTACAATTCAGCTTTAGTTTTTCCTTGTCTCATTGTTCCCGAGCAGTCACCGCTTTTAGTTTCAGTCCAGTCACCTGACATAGAAAACCGGAATTAGCATATAAGGGGTGAAACTGGTGGCAATGATTTCACAGCAACAGTGGAGGATAGAGAATCCCAACTTCTCTGGAATTGGTGGAGTAAAAAGTGGAAATTGGTGGAATTGGTGAAAGACTAAGGTTGTACAGTGTGTTTGAAATGCATTGGTTAACACGAGCTGAAACATTTCCCTGAATTTATGGATTGATGAAATGTTCAAATAAATCATGAATACAAGTTTTTATTGTTATAAAAAATGGTCTTGAGTGCAGGATTGTTTGTCTAATATTGCCTCGTTTAAAGTGAACCTATATCATCCTGTCAGAACTGTTATTTACTGCATAGATTTGCCTAATGTTCACAAACTCCATACTGGTTCTCTCTTTAGTAGAAGCATCTTGTATTAATGCAATCTCCACTGTTCTGTAATCACTGTGAGTGAGGTGTTACAGACACTGAGCAGTAGAGTATATCCACTGGACAGTGCATTAGCATCATGTGCAGGATACTGACTACTCCAATTGTGGGAGAATAGGGAACTCCACAAGGAAACCAGAAGTGGAATCACTACAAAGGGGGCTGAAAAACGTATGCGGGCAGTTGCAGTTCTTTGGACATGACCGGCTATCTTTAAGCATACTGCACAATCCATACTGCATATTAGATCATCCATAAAGTACTTGATTTGCAAAGATTAGTTCTTTCTATTAACTGCATGATATTGTCTACAGATACAGTCAGATAAATGCAGTGAGTATGGCTTGTGCCTATGGAATCCAAGAATGTCGAGAACTGGCAACCGGACTCTTTAACAACTGGAAAAGAACAGGGATCAATGGGTATGTATGTCCAATAGAACAATGGTGCAATAATCAGGCTTTGTGCATTTATTTAATACTTTTTATATATTTAATACAAATATCTGAAGCTTTTAACCCTTTCGACACCACTTTTTGCATTCCATTTCACTCTACTTTCCAATACCCATAACTTTTTTTTTAACCCATTTACTGGGAAACTGGAAACAAAAAGACAAACCCATATAAAAACAAAAGAAATCTGTAAAATAAACCTTCTGGGTATCACCTTATTCTAACAATGAATTTTCAATGATACCATTTGGAGAAGGATATGAATTTTGTCAACTTTTTGTCAACTTAATTTTTAAAAAATCTTTTTTGCAACCCATAAATATTTTAAGATTTATTCCTTAAAGGCATTTACTTTGTGGAATAATTATTATTATTTATATATTTCTTATCCATGTCCTCCTTCCTTCAATTTCAAAAATTATGCTAATGAGCTTGGGTGTTACTAGAGCCCTTCCATGCTGCAGATTCAGTCTGTTACAGTGTGCAAGGAACACCTATGCCCTCCTATCATGTCCTGTAATTTCCTCTGCTGCAGTAAAATAACATCAGGCAGAGGGAGGGGAAATTGCTGAGGAAGCAGCGAGTGAAGTCTAAAAACCTGCAAAGCCAGAGCACAGAGGGCTAACGCTCCCCAAGAGGAGCCTTTCAGATTCATTAACATAATTGTAAACGTTGATTTCAGAAGGAAGGAGGTCATGGATAATAAACATAAGATGATTACTACAGTGCCCGGATCTATAAGTAATTCTCCCTTTTATATCATGCTTGATTTTGATGGTAGATTTCCTTTCTTCTCCTTCATTTCCCCAGAGCAAACAGTGTATCTGAAAACTTTCTCAGGTCTTGTCGCACAACGGTGTGACAAGGAAAGGAGAATAATGATTAACTATTTTGACACCTAGAAAATATTTCACTTGATGATTCAGCTCTGTAAGGAGATTAGGCTATCCAGGGACTGTATATAAAGAGTTGTTAGAAACTTTATCAGGCTTTATCAGAGAAAAAAGCTGATTTACATAGTCTGCTGAAATAAGGAATAGAGGCAGGTGAAAAAATGGACACAGGAACACCATTTCAGAAGCACTCCACTGATGTGCAACCTTTCAGGTGCAAGGCTTTCCCATGCAACTTTTTAGGTACAGGTGCAACTTGTTTAAAAAAACTAATGACAGTACAGTGCGCCTAATACCGCATGTTTTTCGGACTATAATGCGCACCGGTTTATAAGGCGCACCATCAATAAAACGTCTAGGTTCATATAGGCCTCTCTGTGGGCACCCAGGCCATCACCCCAGAATGAAGTTCACCAGACAGGACTCAAAGAATCTTCCTGCAGAATCTTCCTACAATGATAAATGAATTTGCCCTCCTCCTTTCAACTGCGCTGGTGTCCTTGGGGCTGAACAATTGAAAGTTGTCAAAGAACAAGGAGAAATAAATTACTGCTTAAAATGCTGTGCTGACACTTTGCAATAAATAAGTAGTTGGTTAAAGTTTGTGCACTCAGACTCTAAAAGGTTTGCCATCACTGGGCTCACCTGATTATAAGGATGAATGACCAGCAGGTGGCAGACCTGTGCACAGTTCAAGGCAGCTGTTGTATATAAGTACGGTTCATATATAAGGCGCACCGGACTATAAGACACACCTTTGATTTCTGAGAAAATCAAAGGATTTTTTGTGTGCCTTATAGCCTGGAAAATGGAGGTTGCTCAGCAGTGGCTTGCACTTGATAGTCACACAGCAGTGGAGTGCGTATAAAAAGGACAGCCAACAAGCTAGGCAGAATAGTGATATATCCCCCAGAGTATTAAAAAAATACCTCACTTACACAACCTTCTTTTAATTTCCTCCTATGTGGCTAGTTCTCTGAAAAGTAAAAGGATAATGGTACATTAGCAGCAGCATCAGAAATATAAATGTGTATTTTTCACTTGTCTGAAAAGAAATCTTTGGGTAGAATTCATAATATTTCGGTTACATTGAAGGTACAATATTGATTAATTTTCCTATATAAATTACAAAAACTTCTTATCTGTACTCACTCATTCACTATGGTTACCTACATTTTCTGTGTCTATATGAACAGCATTCATGCAAATTTGAGGTCCACCATCTATTGCAATGCCATAGCTCAAGGGGGAGAAGAAGAATGGAATTTTGCATGGGAACAGTACAAGAGCAGTTCAGGAACGAATGTGCAGGAGGCTGAGAAACTGCGAGTCGCGCTGTCGTGTAGTAAGGAACCATGGATCCTTAATAGGTAAATAATTTTTTGAAAATTTGTTTTGTTTTGCTAGAGCTGTCCTTCTAATAAAGGGTTATTGAGAATAACACTAAGGCCTTCTTATGCTCTCTACTAATGAGAATCAGCACTGAAAAGCCCAGTTGAATATTTTGAAAGTTGTAAAAAAAATATTTTGCTCTGTAGCCATTCACAATCCCAATCTTTTAACATCTACACCTAAGAACCCTTTCTAATATCCTCATATGAGCTGCTGCCTCGGCTTAAACAAAATATGACCTTCTAAAGACCATGTTATTTTGTTAGAACCGTGTTGCATATAAAAAGAACCAGCAAAATAATTTTAGTAAAAGCCATGGGCTTTAGCAGGTGTATACAGTCAATGTGACTTGACCACTGAACTTCTGTAAACCAACAGAGGCCGGTGGTGCCGTACTGGATGGGAAATAAGGACCGAGTATAATTTATTTCTTATTTTTACACCTTCTGGGGGCAATAAAAAAACCCACTGACAATATTAGAAAGATCTATAGCAAGTCTAATGAAGACGTACTCTTCATTGAAACAATCTGATTTCTGCAAATGTTTTTTTTTTCAATTGACAGACTATTGGAGTTTTCCTTGGATCCCACAAAAATCAGAAGGCAAGATACAGTTTCCACAATTACCAATGTTGCTAGCAATGTAGCAGGCCAAAGTCTTGCCTGGGACTTTGTCAGAGCCAATTGGCCGAAACTTCGTCTACAGTAAGTGCCTACTTTTTCAGACAGGAAATGTTATAGAAAATTGAAATGAAATGATATGATCTTTATTAACTGTATTTTCTTTGGTAGATTTGGAGATTCTTCATTCTCTTTTGGTAACCTCATCATTGGAACCACTAGAAGATTCTCAACAGAATTTGAACTGCACCAAGTAAGTTTCATTCTACACAATTTGGACATGAATAAAAAAAATACATGCAACCCACCACATATATTATGTACTATAGTCACTTTTACATGCGATCCTACAAGTGGGTATGGCTTAGTTTTAGACCTGATGCAGCAAATGGATTATATATTGTTAGACACTACAATAAATCTAGCACATTTACACTTTTACACCCACTAGAGTCAAGAAAATTCATCTGTTCTCCAGAAAGTGTCAGAAAGATTAACCTGAAATGGGACAGATTTTACAGATTTTACAGCTGTCCCTTCCAGTTTCCCCTGTGCCACCAGCTGATCCCCTCAGTTTACCACCCCCCCCCAGCTGCCTTCCTCAGTTTATTATATTCACCAGCAGTTAATAATGTCCCTCCAGCTCTACTTCATTTTTCAAGGCTCCCCACAACTCCTCAATTCTGCTCCATGGTCTGCCTGCCAGCCAAGGACAGCACCTGAAATCCAAGACTGTCCTTTTAACTGATTAAGTTGGGAGGTATGCATTCTGATTCTGTACCACACGCCATGTGACCCAAGTCTCAGGCAAGATTAGAAAACCTGCCCCAGCGTCTGTGCAGCTACTCACATATATTGGATCCATGTAAGGTCATTTGAGCTTAAAATCACACTAAAATGTAAAATAAAGATCTGAAGAGTTTCTTTCAGAAAGGCTAATCCATGGCTCATTCTTTCTCACTAGCTTAAGCAGTTTAAAGAAGACAATAAAGAAGTCGGTTTTGGCACAGGAGCCCGTGCTTTGGACCAAGCCATAGAAAGAACAGAAACAAATGTCAGATGGGTAAATAAGAACAAGCCTATTATAAAGGAATGGTATCAAGCTGCAGTGAAACCCTAAAGGACATATGAAAATCTGCACTGCAGCTACATGTGAAGAACAGTTTACAATCCATATGTGCCTACTTTAGTAATAATTTGCAGTTCTTGGATCTCCGTACTGGAAAATAGAAAGAAATACTGCACAAATATGACAAATACTGACATGATTCCTCTATGAATTTCCTTTTTTGATGTGACTGAGAAACCCATGTTTGATAAAGCATGTGCCCTTATACATAGTTTATATGACTCAAAGATGTTTCCACGTAGACATAAGGGAACTTCATTCTACTGCTCAGGGTTTAAAGATGATTACCATACACTGCCTGCTGTACCAAATTCCTAATCATGTTTACTCTGATACCACAAAGTTGGGAACAACGTCATTTTTGCAGTGGACAATCTGCTACAGAACATGGGAATACATTCCATTAAAGAGAATATGTTGAAAAAAACTGCCCAAAATGGGTTTGCTTTTATGAAGGGTTTCCTGGGTTTTATGTTGAATATCACAGCAATACTTTCACATTTTGAAGTCCACAGAGAAAAAACAACTTGCACTATGTTTTCTTTATACGTAGAATGATGTGGATGGGATTTATTTAAATCAAATCCACTTTTTTGCTTCTGCACATCCCTGTGGGTTAGCTAACAGCTATTTCCCCATCTGCGTGACCATTCCAACCTACGTAGCCCCTGCCTTACAGATGACATAGACCAAAGATTTTACAGGCTTAAGAGATGTATATTTTCCTATAAGAAAATCCAACATGCCAGTATTTATGCTTTACAAAATCAGTGTAAATAAAAGTTAGATTTTTCATTAGGCCTAAATTAAAACAAAGCAATGTGAGAAAAAAACAGCTGTTTCTTGTGTTTATCACTCCGGAAAATAAAAATAAAACTCAATTGTCAAATTTGTCTCTTGAGAATTTGCTTTCTTACATTTATTTTATTAATTATTCACGCAAATTTGGCAAATTTGATGCAGGGTTTGGAGCCTGCAGTGAATTAAAAAAGGACAGAATTATATTATTAAAAATTGATACAGTGGCCGCTTTGTATCCACCTCCTAGTTTTTGGCTAAAAACCTGCCCTAGAAACACCATTAAACTTCCATTTGGGTTCCACTACTGGCTATAAATATTTGCATCAAGCGCTGCAATTGTGAAGGGATATATTTTACAATATATTAAAGGGGTATTCCCACGCCACTATTTCTTCAATTTATTGTTTTTTAAAAACCCTACCTACATGCCCATAATATACTGTAAATAGGGCTTTCTTGGCCCCTAGCAACAACCCTGTGTAGATATAAGATACGGCCAACGCCGCTCATCTGCAGCGGTGGCCACGCAGGGGCATGGAAAGAGACTTCCAGCCTCCATACCCACCAGAAAATGTTAATGCGCATACCTAGTGCATGCGCAGTTCACAGTTCACATATGCCAGCGACCGCGCTTGCTACAGCAGGACGGTTGCTGGGCATGCGCAGTAGCTTCACTGCTGCTTTTATATGAAGAGGACTTAGCAGTGCAGGCGTGCTACTGACTACGCCCGGAAGATATCCTGTTCTAGCGAGTGAGGTGGCCGGCATATGTGAACTGCTTTCACTAACTATGCGGGTTCACATTTTCCTGGCATGTTTGGAAGCAGGGGAGCCTCATTCCAGACGCCTTGGCAGCCACCACCACTTGTCTGCTGCGTTATGTTATGTCAACACGGGGTATGTCAACACGGGGCCATTGCTAGAGGGCAGGTAATCCCTATTTACAGTTATGAGCATGTAGTTAGGTTTTTTAAAATAAATATATAAATTGAAGAAAATGTTTTTTTTTATGTTAGGGATTGATTTAACCAAACTTGGTTAGATGACAATACCCCATTAATGTGAAGAACCACTTGGCTTCTCACTATCCTGCAGCTCAGTATGATGCTAAACATCCATAAACAATCTATTTTCAGGACCTTTCTTACAAATACTATCATAAGGTCCTGAAGGAAGATTGGGCATTGTCTGGATCACATGACCCTCCATCTATGGCCATTTTAAGGGCAGGAATGTCTCGCTGATGAGGTAAAAGACAGGAGGCATAAATTTACATATCAACTGGTGCAGATCGTTTAATAGATGTACAGTATAGCAAAAAGTTTGGACATACCTTCTCATTCAAAGAGTTTTCTGTATTTTCCAGACTATAAAAATTGTAGATTCACACTGAAGGCATCAAAACTATGAATTAACAAATGTGGAATTATATACTTACCAAAAAAGTGTAAAACAAATAAAAATATGTCTTATTTTCTAGGTTCTTCAAAGTAGCCTCCTTTTGCTTTGCTTAAAGCTTTGCACTCTTGACATTCTCTTGATGAGCTTCAAGAGGTAGTCACCAGAAATGGTCTTCCAACAGTCTTGAAGGAGTTCCCAGAGATGCTTAGCACTTGTTGGACCTTTTGCCTTTACTCTGCGGTCCAGCTCACTCCAAGCCATCTTGATTGGTCTGGTGATTGTGGAGGCCAGGTTATTTGGCGTAGCACCCCACCACTCTCCTTCTTGGTCGAATAGCCCTTACACAGCCTTGAGGTGTTTTTGGGGTCATTGTCCTATTGAAAAATAAACGGTGGTCCAACTAAACGCAAACCAGATGGAATAGTATGCCGCTGCAGGATGCTATGGTAACCATGCTGGTTCAGTATACCTTCAATTTTGAATAAATCCCCAACAGTGTCACCAGCAAAGCACCCCCACACCATCACACCTCTTCCTCCATGCTTCATTGATGCACTAGAATGGAGTTCAGTATATCAATACAGCACAGTACAAAGCTCCATACATACATTTTTATAGTATTCAAAATTACTTTACATAAATACAGTGCCCCCCAAATAATTATAAGATATAATGAGCTCCTCTAATTTACATGTGTACAGTGACTCTTTAATTAATTTAATACAACTAATGTGGTCACATTTACCATAGATATCATTTACTAGTGTATTCTCAGATTGCATTTTAAATAAAATAATTTCTACTACAGGAATTACAATTACCAAAGTCCCCTTTGGTAGCATCCAAGTCCCCTCATTCATCTGTTTGCAGTAATCCTATACACCACTGACATGGCTGATATACAATTTATATGAGAATTGTTACTCATGGATTTGTTACACACTACAGCAGTGGTGGCGAACCTATGGCACTGGTGCCAGAGGCGCATTTAGAGGCCTTTCTGTGGGCACCCAGGCCATCACCCCAGCACACCAGACAGGACTCAAAGAATTTTCCTCCAGTTCCAAGCAACTTAAAAGATGCTGCTTTCAGTAATATTTTGATACTTACTTCGCTACTTGGAACTGTAGGAAGAGGGAGAATGAGTAGACAGGGCCGAATTATCTTTGGAGGACGTCCTGCAGGCCCCACAATTCTCTGTGTACAGAGGGACACTGCAAAGAAACTAAAATGATGAAAATTTTCCATCTTTCAACCGTGTTGCTGTCCTCAGGAGGTAAACATAAACAGAATATTACCACAGGTCTTAATGTAGTTACCATGTCTACTCAAGTATCTTCTCCCAAATACTTAACACAAGTGGCTGAAATATTGAAGAGAAATATTTAATCAAGAAGTAGTTTTCCTTGTGTATCTGATACAAGATATGCCATAAACTCCAGATGTGGCTGATAAATCATATTTAGGAACATTGTTAATAAAGGGATTCATGTAGCCACAATCAGTGCCCACGGTCAATATACAGGCAATATATATAGGTTTATTACATAAGGAATGCACATGGTTACCATATATCTGCTACAAGATATCTTCCATTTTGCAGACATTGATGATATGTCATATATGTCACCATTTGTCCACATGTATTTGCTCTGTGTTATCGCTTTAGACATGGCTGATATGTAAACTATAGGACAACCAGGGGCGTAACTTGAGGTGGTGAAGAGGTTGCGGTCGCACCAGGGCCCAAGAGGTTTAGGGGGCCCTTATGGTATCCCTTTCCCATATGAGAAGACTATTAGTGTAAACTATACATTATAGTCAGGGGCCCGGCACAGACTTTGCACTGGGGCCCATCAGCTTCTTGTAACGCCACTGAGGACAACTATTACCACTTTAAATCATGTAGTCAACATTTCTAGCCATGTATCTCCTGCCAGTTATTCTATATACTTTATGGGAGATGTAAATGCATATTTATAAATGTAATGGGGAGATACGCTGGCCAAACAAAACAAGCAAATACTGAATGACAAAACCAGCCTTAAATGGAGCCCAGCATCTCCAGACAGTACAGTACAAATTAAGAAGAGATACACCAGCAGGTAATGCAGTAACACCAGCCACAAAAAGACATGAAAAAAATATAATCACCGTCGGTGAAAAAAGCCAGCTCTCTTATATCCAGTGTTCGGACTCCCATAGGTGGTATGGTGCACGGGAAATAGAACATCCCAGCCATAGGATAACAAATTGCAAAATATAACAAAAAGGTCCGGCACTCGTGACACAATCCAGGGGGTCTAATGATTTAAACACTTTATGCGATTATAAGCATGTGCAGGTAACAACAGATAAAAAGTATCAACGTGTTTCGAAGTAACTTCTCCATCTTTTAAATTTTCCTCCCGTTCACATGAAACAAGGAAGATATTGGGGCTTATTTACTAAGGGTCCGCGAAATCTAACTTCAAAATTGTGTCGCAAGCCCACCTGACCAGTGGGAGTAATAAAACCCTGGTCAGGAAAGTTCTAGTGTGCAGTGAGAGAGAGCAGGCAGTCAGTGAGGAGACACAAGAGTCAGTCAGACAAAGCAGAGTAAGAGAGTTACTTTTGTACAACGTCTGCCTCCGTCTGGTCCCTGCTTCTACTGCTGTCACCATAACGGGCACCCTATCCATCACACAGGGACTCATACTCCAGACCCCAAAGGGTTGCCCCAGGGAGAACCAGTACCACAGCCTCTCCCTCATCATTTCTTGCCAACACCACCTGCTGGAGACCTGCCAGGCTGTAGGACAGCCCTCCGGTCCCCATACCAAGCATCGTGACACTAGCGTGCCTAGGCTGCAACTGCAAGCCACTCCGGTATTCCGGGCCACGGCTGTCTCCAGGCCCTAAGAAAAAGGCTAGGCCCCGGTGGGGGATGTTGCACTTACATACACCGGGAAGAAGATAGTGAACTCCAGCGGACCTGAGCGTGGAAGTGACACATGCAGTAAATCGGGCGCACAATCTTAGTGAAACGCGGCAGCTGTGCATTCTTGCTTGCGAACGCACCCCGGGAAACGAGCATGGATGGGTAAGTAAATGTGCCCCTTTATCTACTATTTACAGACAACAGTAATAATAAGAGGCAAAAAAGATCTCGCAAGTAAAATGATTTTCTTATTAGAATTGATACATTTTAAACTATGCAATATGTTTGAGCAACTAGTAAATATTACAAAGTATCAACTACTTTCGACGCTCCTCGTCGAAATTGCCCTCCTGGTCACATGATCCACAGGGGAGTATACTGTGGCCAGAACACATGATTCCAGCTCAGGTAAATGCATCGTCCCGGGGAACACGTACAAGGGAGGAAACGATTAAAAAGGTAACAAACAACTTTACAAAATACAATTTAGGTTTCCAATAGGGACAGACATTATAACATGTGGATACGACATCCAAGGCACAAATACAGAATTACAGATATCATTATTGAAATTAGCGCTCATCCATAGATCAATATGAACAACACCTGAATGCAGATAATCATGTATAATATATGACATATGTCAATTTGTGGAAAGTTCTCTGCCAATGCAACTATAAAAGGAAGACAATAATAATAGGCAAAAAAGATCTTGCAGGTGAAAAGATTATATATAGGGCATGTGCAATGTCCTTTTACTGGGGCTGACCGAATTGCTTGGTTAAATGCAGTCTGGTAGAGGACGCTCACAGACCATTTTATAGAAGCTGCTTTAGTATTAATGTTAGGAAAGACCCTGCATAGGTGAGCAGGGCTGCAGACCTGTTGGAGGGAGATTCCCTCTGTGTGGAGACAGCAGCAGCAGGCTGGTGTCTGCAGGTCTTAGGTCCTCTGAGAACTCTCTCTCTGCAAAGCTCTCTCAGACTCTTCTCTTTGGAGTCTTAGACTTTTCTAGACTTTCTGGAACTTCCAGCTAGAGTTGTATAAGTTAATTCCCTTCTGGAGGTAGTTTCCAGCCATCCACCAATCAGTAACCTTATGGCAGAGTAGGATTGACAAAGCATAAAACAACACTTATCTTTGGTTACTAATTAAACCCTCCCTTCCCAAGCAGATAACATTACAGCTCCATTACCAGTTATGGCCAGTATTATGGCCAATGAATAAATATATCATTAAAGGGAATTAATATATCATTAAAGGCAACTTCTCATAGAACTACTTAGATTATAGGATCTAGTTCACCATACCTCACCTACATATTTAAGGATACCTGAGGTATAAAGGTTTGTTAGGCAGGCCATCACACATGTGGGCCAAAATCTGCAACAGACAACTTGAGGATATTAGCACATACTTCTTGGAATTTCCACTATATGAACAAACCCTTGTCCCACAAGGCTTTCCACCTGCTCTTGCTGCTCCTTTTATAATATTGTCAATAAAAATTAGGAAAAAAATGAAATTTTTTACATACTATACATGCTGTGCACCATATACATTTTTAAAGGTGTCATGGGGTCAGGGGTTTTCATGGTTCACAGCATTTCTGCCTTTAAATAGAGCAAGATTAATTCTATGGTATTGTAAAATGAATAAGGGGCTCACATACATTAAAGTAAGACAATAATTAATGCAAGTACAAAACCTACAGTGATTTATGAAGGAGAGAGAGGAAGGAGGGTTAAAATTTGAAGGGATGTACGGTAAGTATTTTCTTGTGAATGTCTTATACAGTGATTATACAACCTCCATTGTATGAATGTGCATTCAATTCAGTCAGTGGTTAGATCAGAAATTAAATGAGCAAAACATGGTACAGAAAGAGTCATTATTCAATTTAAGCTAAATGTCCCATATTGTGCCTATTTATTTTAAATTACTTTGCATGTCACACTAGTCATTTAGCTTCATGCATTATTTGATAAGTTATCTACAACATTAATAAGCCTTTACAAAATGCTTTTAATCATCACTTTTACATAAGACTTGTATAATAAACAACATGTAAAGCAGGTAACATATATAGCTGAAATTATTTAACAACAGCTATAAAATGTCACAAGATTAACCATCTTATAGTGAGGAAGTCATTTAGTTAGTAAAAGTGTAAGGTGAGTGCAGGGAAGGCACTGAAGGACAAAGAGGAGAGTAGTCAGTGCAAGGATATTGCTAATAAAAAGTGATAAAGATCAATCCAGATAGTTATAAAAAATTCCAATGTGCAAAGTGCAGCAAATTACCTAATTCCTTAAAGAGAACCCGTCATGCAAAATAACCCCCCTAAACTAAATATATTTTCATAAACTGCCATTAGAGAGCATTGCCTCTATCCCTTCATTGTCCCTCTACATGCCTGTAAACCTAAGCAATGAGGTCCTAAAGCTGTATGCAAATGACCTGTGAAATGTCCAATGAAGCATTAGCATATTCAAGCTGTCCACTCTATTCATGAGTGGGAGGCACAGCCACACCCCCAGTGCTTGACTGACAGCCTGTATAATGATGTGAGGCTGTATAATGATGTGCTTCCTGGTGCTGGTGGCCACGCCCCCTGCAGCCTGTGTGTGCATGTGTGTGTGTTTAGGAGAGATACAGCAGCTCCAGGCAGCCATGTTACCACAGATTCATGTGTAGCTGATGTCTGTGTATCACACATGTGTATTAGGAGGATGCAGCATGTCAGCAGGTGCAGCACAGACACTAGCCATGCTTTACTATACATTACACACAGACATGAGCAGGGGGAGGAGAGGGAAGGGGTAACAGGGTTGACATCACTGCCTCTGACCATGTGACCAGCCTCATTTACATGATAAAGAATAGATGATTTTACAATGAATAATGTATGAAACAACTAGATAAAGGCTGGGATGGGATCCTTGTGAGCTGCTCCAACAGGAAGAGGTGACAGGACTAGTGGCAGAGACCTGATGACAGGTGTCCTTTAAGTTTCATTTTATCCCATCATGTTCTTCTCAGGGTTAACATGAAACCATCTGTCAGCAATATAAGTAAAATTTATCCCTGTGACTTCTTTCTTATCTATTAACTCCTTTTTCACAATGCAATATTTCTCAGTATTTTCTTACTTTATAACAAAGTTTGCAAGCATTGTGTAAAACATATCATGTGGCTGGACAACTTCTTCAAAAAAAATCACCTGTTTTCTCAGATCTGGTTCCTCGCAAATCTCTGCACAGCCTTCAAGAGGCAGACCCATCATTATACCCCAGGATAGAAGTGATGTTGCTCACTACAGCAGTCGATAGGTAGAACCCTCCGGTTAAAACCGCGTCGCTTAATCCCATTTGACGCCATGATTCACGTTACGCCCACCATGTTCAGACATGAGTGGCAACAGGGTTCCCCGTCGGACCACCAGCTCTCATCACAGGCTACTTCCCACACCGGGACTGGAGCAGATGACCCAGCAGGCGCAAACCATGAGTGAACATGAGTCCCCTGTCAGATTGTGCCCAGCTTACAGGGCTTACAGTCCTGACGTGACGTGACTTGTTACAGACATTACTTGGTGTGTCATGGTCAATTCGGATGACCTACATCAGTAGAGAGAGGCTGTGTGAGAGGCTATTGACTAGGATCCGGTGGTAGGTGTTCTCCTTATAGAGAGATTGCCAATTAAGGCAACCTTAAAGGTGTGTGGAGACTTAAAGCCATAGATGCTCCACTAGGGAATTCTGGGAACTATGCAAATATGTTTTCCAAGGTGTTAAATGGAGAACAATGCCTCCTTTTGCTACCTTGAAAGGCAGGCCCCTTAACACAAAGTATGAATGCCAAGTATAAAGGTAGCAAAAGGAGGCATTGTTTTCCATTTAACATCTTGGAAAATGTATTTCCATACCTCCCAGAATTCCCTAGTGGAGCATCTATGGCTTTAAGTCTGCCATTAAGGTGGCCTTAATTTGTAATTTTTCCATAAGGAGAAAACCTACCATCTGACCCTACTGGTAAAGGGAGATTGGTGGCAGTTGTCTTCTCTTTTTCTCTCCCTGCTCTCATGCCTTTTCTGGGTATTAAAATACCACCGGGTCTCGCACAAACTCATGGGCCTGGCCCTGCGTAAGTTCGGGTTGGGTAAGACGTTCTGTGCCTATGTTAACCTCATGTACTTTGACATCCACAGCACGGTGCTAGTGAACGGCTGGAAGACTGACCCCTTTCCTGTGCTTTCGGGGGTCAGGCAAGGCTGCCCTCTTTCACCTCTTCTTTTTGTTTGTGTTATAGAACTGCTCGCAGAATCTATCCGGCAAAATCCAGAGATCAGAGGGATCACCGCACCGGGACCAGATCGTGACGAGGTCAAGTGTTCGCTGTACATGGACGACGGGACCATCTTCTGTGCTGACCAGCGTTCGGTGACGGCGCTCGTCCAGACCTGCGACAAGTTCGGACAAGCTTCAGGGGCAAAGGTCAACTGCAAGAAGTCAGAAGCCATGCTCTTCGGGAACTGGCACCTCTCTTCTTCTGCCCTCTTCCCATTCCCCATCCAGCAGGCCTTCATCAAGGTTCTGGGGGTTTGGTTCTGAAAGGAAGGAGCAGCCCTAAAGACTTGGGAAGAACGCCTGGCCAAGGTCAAGAACAGGACTATGTTGTGGAGCCTCAGACACCTCTCTCTAAAGGGGAAAACTGTTGTTTTGCGTAACGAGGTGCTGCCTGTTCTACAGTACACCGCACAGGCGTGGCCGCCCCCGGCCGAGGTGAGCGCCGAAATTACCAGGACAGTTTTCAAGTTTGTTTGGGGCAAAATGGACAGAGTTAAGCGGAGCATCATGTACAAGGCACCACTCAAGGGGGGGAAGGCATCCCCGACATCCCCACTTTGCTCTGGATCGCTTTTGTTTGTGACTGCATCCGCAGAACCCTAAGGACTACCGCAAGCTCTCCGGGAAAGTCAGTGTCCCGCTACTTCCTCCTGCCTTTGTGGCGCAAGCTGGGGTAGGACAAGTGGGACAGCTCCTTCACTTTCAACTGGGACGCTCCCTGCTACTATGCCGGGGTTGTGGACTTTGTTAGCGAGCACCATGTGGAGGGACTTAAACTGGACCTGTGGAAGCCCAAGACCATCCACAAGCTCATGAGAGCCAAAGACACCACAGAACAGCTTCCAATTAAATTCATATATAAAAATCATATATAGAAAACATAGTTAGATACAAATAATTTATATATAAAAACAATTCATATATAAAACTTTTTGAGATTCAGTTTCAAATACATGGAAACGGTATGGAGCCACCAGTCAAATTAGATGTACAAAGGTATAGGTATATAAATATATAACATATAGAGACGTGATGGTTGGTAGTTCATTATTGAGGAGGTTATAGTAATAGCATGATGTATAGGTCAGATTACAACACATACAACATGATATCAAATATAGAGGTGGGACTGAAGAAAAGTCTGGAGTAAAATAGGAAGAAGATGTTAACTAACCCGTATAGCCTCAATCTATCCTGTTCTGGTGGTAAAGGACACAGATTCTTCCCTAGGATGGTGTTGGTTCTATATGTGGGGGAGATACATGAGATCTTATAGTTCATTTTGCAGTGGGTTATAAATAGGAAAAAATAGAATTAGGGCTTACCCTAGCGGTGTTAGCGATAGTTGATATCGCTATATTAGTTCTGTGGATAGGATGGTATTGGTCCGTTTCTGTAGGGTATAAGATGTAAGGTATAGGGTGATCAGTCTAAGTGGTATGTGCTTCAGTGTAAGTGAAACCTACTTTGCCGGGGTCCGGGTAGTGTGGGAGCGCTGCGTGTGGTGTCTCCTGTTGCTGGATAGGGATCGCTGTGCGGCGCGTTTCCTGTTGACAGTTCTTATATGCGTGCGTACATGGGAGTAGGGGAGGGAAGGACGAGCGCTGTACATCTAATTTGACTGGTGGCTCCATACCGTTTCCATGTATTTGAAACTGAATCTCAAAACGTTTTATATATGAATTGTTTTTATATATAAATTATTTGTATCTAACTATGTTTTCTATATATGATTTTTATATATGAATTGAAAATTTTTTTATCTATGAATTGATTTTTATGTATATCCATCTATGTCTCTTTTATCTATATATATTTATTTAGATTTTTTGTATAATAGAGCTGTGTAAAAAAACTATCCGGACCTGAGGAAGGGAGCGGTACGCTCCCGAAACGCGTCGTCCTTGTATGCATTTAAATAAAAGCCTTGTCAACACTGAGAAGCGCGGTTACTGCTCCTGATTTTTTACCCTACGCTTGATGAAAAGTCTTCCCTAGCTTGACGCTTGCTTTATCACAAAAGTCCTCAATAGACTAACCAGTCTACTGCCTGCACCAACACTTCTCGCCAGAGATTTTAATATAATTTTATAAGAAGCTATGGACCGACTAGAGTAAGTAATACCTTCTCAACAGGGTCCCAAAGCTCTGGGATTGCTTTTGGTAGGGCTATAAGCTCTGGGATTGCATTTGGTAGGGCTATAAGACGCTCCGCACTTTATGACCAATGGAGGGTGAATAACACTAGATTTCGATCTTTTACCATCTATCCTGCGTCACATGGCACCCACACCTACATAGACCACTGGTTTGGAGATATTCAGATATTATGTATGATGCAGACTGTAGAGGTGGGTGTCATATTGTGGTCAGACCACACACCGGTCACCTTGATAATTTTCTATGAACAGGGCATGCAACTGGCATTTAAATGAATACCTCGTTAAGAAGCCATTGATTAAAGGAAGAACTTACAGCGGCCTTTAAAGAATATTTCCACTTTAATGAAGACTCAGCTTACTCTTTGCCCATGATATGGGAAGCCCATAAGGCAATGTTAAGGGGACATTGCATAGAGCAAGGGGCACGGTTGAAGAAGAATAGGTCCCATCTGGATAAGGAACTGAGAGGGGAGATAGACAAGCAGGAGACAGCCCTGTTATCCAACCCCACCAAAAGGTGTCTTCGACAGTTGATTCGGGAACAGCTCAGGGAAATTCAAATTTACAGACAGTAGAGAGGTTGCTAGTCTTTACTAGGCAGCAATATTACGAACAAGGAAACAAGCCCCATATATTACTAGCAAAGCTGCTACGGGAGAGGTGGGACCACCGGATCCCACATGTTATACATGATTCTTCGGGGTCCTTATTACATGACTTATTTCTTATTGCTTATTTCTCTAAATTGTATTCACTGCCTGATGCCTTGCCTTTAGCGGATGAGGATAGCAAATTAATTCTATTGAACTTTCTGAGATCCTGCTTCCTCTCCGAGCTCCTCTCATTGGCTATTGATAAAAGGAATGCCATAGGGTAAATACCCAGGCCTTAAAGGTCTCTGTTGTAGCCTCATATGACAAAGGTCTATGATGCTTTCCTGCAGGGAGAGCCCATACCCTCGCTCATTCCTATATCACTCTTATTCCTAAACCTGAAAAAGATGCAACCAACAGTGCCAATTACAGACCGACTGCACTTTTAAATACAGATTTAAAAATATTTACAAAACTGCTGGCAAACCACCTACTCCAGTGGATCCCCAAAATTGGGGAAGGGACAACACTAGTAGCACGATCATATAGACTCAGTTAATAAAATGGATGATCAGGCACTTATTTATAGCTTAGATGCTGAGAAGGTGTTTGATCACCTTCTCAGATAGTTTTTTATGTTCCAGGTACTAGAAACTAGAGTTAAGGGGCCCCTTCCTTTTTGCTTTCAAGGGGTTATATTCGAATCCCACTGCCGAAATTAAACTTCCAAATAACTCAGGAGACTTGACAATTGACCTGGAGGGCAGCTAAGACCTCTTCAGCTTGTTTTCTGGACAATCTTATTGGCAGAAAATACATGCTCTTCTTTACTCTCACTGCTGTGGATACCCCACTCTCTCCTTTATTTTGTTTGTTGAATTTATCCACTTCACCCGCAGGCACGAAGGCTGTCAAAGTAAGCCTACACATTCTCACTGCTACAAGGTGTTTAAAATCGCAATTCTCCTTCTCGTTTGGACCTTACCGCCAGGCTATTGGAACTTTGCATTATGGAATCCCTGACCGCTTTCTTCCACTATTTGATAAGACTTGGGAAGTATGGGATGAGATGAGTTGGGAGGAAACATAAAAAACTTTCTTCCTCTGTAATGTTGTTCATGTATTTGTATGTAGTCTTCCCAGTTTCTTTTTTCCTTCTTTATTCTTAGTTTATTTCTTCTGAGCAATGACTGTATGGCATTTAACACTTGATTTACTATATACCGTATATACTCATGTATAAGCCGAGTTTTTCAGTACAAAAAATGTGCTGAAAAACGTCCCCTCGGCTTGTACGCGAGTCTATTACAAAAAAATGTACCCACTTAAAAAAAATAAACTTATATACTCACCCTCCGATGTCAGCGCGGCTCCCCGATGTCAGCGCGGCTTACTGATGTCCCCGATGTCAGCGCGTCCCGTCTTCTTTCTTCTCCGCGGCTCCTCTTCTTTCTTCTTGCTTCTCTCATGGACGCGGCCATGTTTTTATACCTGGCCGCGCATACTATGACGTCAGCAGCGGCCGCGTCATAGATGCGCCTGCTAGAAGAAGACATGGCCCCGTCCATGAGAGAAGCAAGAAGAAAGAAGAGGAGCCGCAGAGAAGAAAGAAGAAGGGATGTGCTGCCATCGGCTGGTGAGTATATAAGTTTATTTTTATAAGTGCTGTGGGGGCCGGCTGTATACTACTAGGGGCAGGCCGTATACTACTAGGGACAGGCTGTATACTACTAGGGACAGGCTGTATACTACTAGGGACAGGCTGTATACTACTGGGGGCAGGCAGTATACTACTAGGGACAGCTGTATACTACTAGGGACAGGCTGTATACTACTAGAGCAGGCTCTTTACTACTAGGGGCAGGCTGTATACTACATGGGGGCTGACAGGCTGTATACTACCTGGGGGCTGGCAGGCTGTATATTTCTGAGGACTGGCAGGCTGTATACTACTGGGGGCTGGCAAGCTGTATACTACATGGGGGCTGGCAGGCTGTATACGCTAAAGGCTAGCAGGCTGTATACTACTAGGGGCTGGCAGGCTGTATACTACTGGGGGCAGGCTGGCTGTATACTACATGGTGGCAGGCTGGCTGTATACTACATGGGGCAGGCTGGCTGTATACTACTGGGGGCTGGATGGCTGTATGCTGCTAGGGGCTGGCTAGCTGTATACTACAGGGGGCTGGTGGCTGTATGCTATTAGGGGCTGGCAGGCTGTATACTACTGGGAGCTGGCTGACTATATACTACTGGGGGCTTGCTGGCTATATACTGGGGGGTCTGTGACCAATGCATTTCCCACCCTCGGCTTATACTCGAGTCAATAGTTTTTTCCAGTTTTGGTGGTAAAATTAGGGGTCTCGGCTTATATTCGAGTATATACGGTAGTGTTCGAAATGTCAAGCAGATGGCAGGTGCGTTGAACTTTTATTGTTACCTACGTGATATTTGTATTTAACACTTTGGGGCTCATTTACTAAGGGCTCCGCGGCCGCACTTTGTCGGGTTTCCCGAGTTTTTCCGTTTTGAGCTGAATTCTGCCAGGATTTTGGCGCACATGATCGGATTTCGGCACAATAGCGCCGGCTTACACGTGACAGAAATTGGGGGGCATTACCATCAGAAAATCTGATGGATTCGGGAAAAAACGTGGAATTAAAAAAAATGAATTGTGTCGCAAAATCAATCACTCACATGCACCAGGAATAGGATGGTGAACTCCGGCGGACCTCAGTGGACCTCGGCGCAGCAGCAACACCTGGTGGACATCGGGCGCACAACCTTATTGAATCGCCGGAAGACCCGAATCCTTGTCGGAGAACATGCTGCTAGAACGCGACAGGACTGGGTAAGTAAATGAGCCCCTTTGTATTCTTATATCTTCTGTTGAAGTCTTGTTTGATAATTCTTGTTATATTATTGAAAACACTTTATAAAAATACAATTATATAAAAAATAAATTAATTAATATTATGTGTAATTACCCATTTCTGACTCCCAATTCTAACAATTATTCAGCCATCTCTTCAACAAAGCACTTAATTCTGGGATAAAGGTTTTTGAGTACATGGGGTTAAAAATTAAGCAGAATGGGTCCTCATGATGGCACCTGTAGAACATCATTGGGCCTGCTTTGGCTGACAACATTTCCAACCTAGATGATAATTTTGTAATGATGTAACAAATGTCTCAAAAAGAGATCTACAAAAAAACCCATCAATCACATCACCTTGTGTCCATGCGTTGCACAACTACAAGAGAAACTAGATTACTAAGGAAAATAACCGTAAATGGTTTTATACATTAACAGAGCGACTCAGGTGGTTTCACTACTTGGATGGGACTTCAGTACCTGCAATACCAGGTACAACCAATAAACAAGTTTAGCACTGTTCCTTAAATAACACTTTTATGCAGTTGGCAATTGAAGACTGATAGGAGTCTGGAATTTGGATATCAGAGGAATGTAAACTCTGAGAAATTTAGAAAAATGGAACAGAAGATTAGGGTGGTGGACATTCATGAAAAAGGAGATCTGCACTGTAAAGAAGTCAATAGCTTGGTGGATGGGCAATCATGTGGTCTGATGGCATATTGTGCCAAATCAAAAAACTCCTGCTAATTCGGTACAGTAAGCTCTACTATTGCCCTATAGATAAATGAAATCAATTTGAGGTGACAACTTTTTTTTTGTCTTCCCTGTGTTTGGTTGACGGGGTGTTGCCAACTAATGAATAGACTTTATAATCCTTTTAAGTCCCTTTACTGTACCTATCATTTACATTACAAATGTAGAATTATTGGGAAGCCACTGGAGTCTTAAAATAGTGTCCTGTGACTAATAGCTGATATCCAGACAAAGACCTCATGTAACTGTGTGTGGGCTTGTTATATGACTGCATAATTTGTGGCCATATCCTGACCCTCATAGAGATCTATGACACCAGGTCATGGTGCTGTGACACACTGTCTGACCATGCCAGTGGCTTTTCCTGCTGTCTATGGATAGAGAAGGGGTGAGGAGCGCTCATCCCTCCTCCCTCATCCACCCGGCCATGTGCATGCCCAGGTTATAGCCTGGGAGAGCACGCCTTCATGTGCAAGGGGCCTTAGGTTGGGCAACATTTCTCTGTATTATATTCTATCTCTGTAAAGAGAATTGAATTCTTACAACTAGGTGGAGCATGGTAGATTTGCTTTGACCTTGCAGATGTATAATCTTGCACTGAACACTAAATATATGTCTGGCTGAAGCATATGTTATCTCTTTTTCTGTAGGTATACTAGGCATACCAGCTATATATTAACAGACTGATGTAAAAATAGAGGTCAAGTAGAGAAGATTTGGATAGACAATTTATTTGACTGATTCACAACCTTTGCCACAACTAGTTAAAGTTTTACAAATTAACTAAACTTAGGTACAAGCTCCTACCTCTGAATTGTGAGGAGGTATATAAAGAGCAGCATTTGTATTGTATGTTCTTGTGGCACCTCCTGGCACAATGGCTAAAGGCTTCTTCATTAGTAAGCTTGTGGCCTTTGTTGCCATCTTCTTTGCCATAGCTGCAGTGGCCACAATTATTGCTCTAGCAGTTGTTTATTCAAATGAGAAGTCCAACAATAAGGTAGAAAATGGAGGAACAACATCAACGACTACCACCACTACTCCCACCACCATAGCTACAGGAACTACATCAGCAACCACCGCTACCCCCACCACCAGAGCTACAGGAACTACATCAACAACCACCACTACCCCCACCACCAGAGCTACAGGAACTACATCAACAACCACCACTACCCCCACCACCAGAAGTACAATAACTACATCAACCACTACAACCACAACTACAACTACGTCAACAGTAAAACCTGCAAGTACAACCCCGGAATCCAATGAAATATGGGATCAATATCGTCTTCCAAAAAACCTTGTACCAGATCACTATGATATTGACCTCAGGCCGGTTTTAACAGAAAATGATCAAGGGCTTTACGTCTTTCATGGGGAAAGCACAGCCCATTTCACGTGTAATGTTTCTACACAACACGTCATTATCCACAGCAACAAACTTAATTATACTGCAGATCCCATCCTCACAGATGAAGCTGGCGGTAAAATAAACATAAATAAGCATTTTTTTGTAGAAAAGACACATTTTTTAGTATTGCAACTCAATGAACATCTAAGTCCTGGATCAAAATATACACTTCACACAAAGTTTGTGGGAGAACTGGCAGATGATCTGGCTGGATTTTACCGAAGCGTATATGTAGAAGATGATGAGACCAAGTAAGTAACCTATAAATTATCAATCTCTTCTTTCTCTTCATCTACTGATTCTTTGCACTACCAGTAGGAGATTAGTGCTGCTTTTAAGTTGCAGAAAAAAAGCAGCACTGGAGCACATGCATCATAAGTTTAGCTTTGTGCATCTATTTTTTTTTTGGCTTTTCTGCTGGTCAGATGTGCCTTACTGTTTTATCCTTATCAATGCATGTGGAGTTTGAGGAGCTGAGCTCTCTAGTGAATTTTAAACGTTTTAACACAAAAGTTGCAAAAAGTTTCCAATAGTTGAAAACAGCTCTGATCTACCTTCTATACCCCCTAGGGGTCAGGCATGAATTTGTGGTAACTTTTGCAACTTCTCTGCTACTTTTGGTTCAGGAGATAACTCTTGGAGAGAACACTTTGGAACACTAGACAATGCCAAACATTGAAGGGCGACTGTGCAAAGTGCAAATGCACCACAAAAACTTCAAAAAAAGAAAGAAATGCATTGCATTTTTGCTTCATTCTTTTTCTTTGAGTGCTGTTTATTTCACTTAATGTAATATCTGTAGGTTGTGATTTAGAATTCAGAAGTGGTATGGCTACATTTTGAAATTCATTTTACTACGGTGCTGTTCCATCTTTTGTATGAAAAGTTTTTCATCAAAAAGATCGACTACTAACCACTTTATTTCCACATGAATTACATGTGTAGCCTTTCATATTTACTAAGTATGTATGAACCTTGATTATAATGTATAGCAGGGGTCCCCAAACTATGGCCCCCAGGCCACATGCAACCCGCAGACCGTTTTTATCCGTCCCCCGTCCCCCTTGGCAGTCGGGCTCGGCCTTCAGAAATGGCCACTCAAGCACTATAACTGCAGGTGGAGTAATGTGGCCGGAAGACAACCCCGGTGCACATCGCTCCTTGAACCTGGATTTGCGGCGGCGGGATGAAGTAATTATTATTAATTATTATTAATTATTTCCTATGCACCCCTTCCTATGCAGCAGCCAGAAGAAAGAAGACGCAGGTACCAGAGGTGAATAAAGTTTTTTTTTTTTTCAAACGACAGTACAAAGATTGTGGAATGATGGAGCGGCAGCATAGTAAATAATTATTTATGAGGAGAAGCACAGGAAATAATTAATGGTGTGGGCAGCATAGGAAATAATTAAATGTGGGGGGCAGCAAAGGAAATAATTAAAGGTGGGGGCAGCATAGGAAATAATTATTTATGAGGGGCAGCATAGGAAATAATTAATGGTGGGGGGCAGCATAGGAAATAATTACTGGTGGGGGGCAGCATAGGAAATAATGGTGGGGCGCAGCTTAGGAAATAATGGTGGGGGCAGCATAGGAAATAATTAATGGTGGAGGGCAGCATTGGAAATAATTAATTATGTGGTGCAGCATAGGAAATAATTAATGGTGGGGGGGGGGGGGGCAACATATGAAATAATTAATTGGAACCGGGCATTGACCATCTTATCAACCAAAAGCAGGCTCATACTTCCCACTGAGATGCTGGTAAGTACTTGCTCTTCTTTACTTTAAATATTGTATTTGTTCATGCTTTGTATTTTTCGTTCAAAATAAGATATGTGCAGTATACAGAGGACGGTCTGTGAGGGACCGTGATCGGCCCCCTATGTAAAAAGTTTTGGGACCCCTGATCTATAGGATGAATTATACTGTTTTCTTACATTTACACTTTTTTTCATGGATATTGCTTTTCTGTCATTTCTTTTCATCTAGCCTATATCAGTCCTTGAAGTGAAATAGGATAAACCAAACATTTTTTATGTATTAGTTTATTTAAGCAAACCTACCATGAGGAATCAGAAGTATATGTGATAGTAGATTCCTCCTGCCTGTCTCTGCCCTAACCTGTAATAATCCTGGAGCCTAACCTAACTTGTTAAAAACTTGTTGAAAAAATATGTAAATTAACCACTGGGAAGTGTACTAGCCTGGCTGGGAGCTAAGAGGTTTTTTTTACAAGTTAGGTTAGGTTCCAGGATTATTAAATTGCAGATTAGGGCAGAGTCCGGCAGGAGGAATCTACCATCAGATCTACTTCTGATAGATTCCTCATGGTACGTTTCCTTTGACCCCTAGGTGCACCACAATGTTATAGTATGTCCCGGTGGCAAGATACTTAGTGCACCAGGATGCACTATAACGTCCTGCTTCTGGCACTGGCTCACGAACAGAGTCGGCACCGGAAGCAGCGGCTCTCAGCTGTCTAGTACAGCTGACACCGCGCTGTAACACCTGCAATCGGAGCCGACTTAAGCCGCGGTCAAGCATGACCGGTGCGTGTAAGGGTGTTCCCGCTATGGATCGGATTCCCTGTGCTGCTTACCGGGGAATCTGATCCACTTCTGGGCAGCACCTCCTTCCCCTGTGTCAGCTGATAGTCAGCCCCCTGCCCAGGACCCTGCCACAAAAACCCCATCGTCGCCTCCACGATCCTCCACAGCATCCACCAGTGTTCAGCTCTCCATACCCCAGACGCTGGAGCGGAAACGCAAATATAGTGCAACCCACCCGCACGCCCAAGCCCTTAATGTCCACATCTCCAGATTGCTTAGCCTGGAGATGCTGCCCTATAGGCTAGTAGAGACCGAGGCCTTTCGCAACCTCATGGCGGCGGCCGCCCCTCGGTATTCGGTCCCCAGCCGCCACTACTTTTCCCGATGTGCCGTCCCAGCCCTGCACCAGCACGTGTCAGACAACATCATACCCGCTCCTCTGGTTTGAAAACTTTTTTGGACTGCCACATACAGGCACTCAATCTATTCCATTTTTATGGAGGGCCACCTACCTGCTCCTCTGGTTTGAAAACTTTTTTGTACTGCCACATACAGGCACTCAATCTATTCCATTTTTATGGAGGGCCAGTCCCCTTATCAAACGAGCTGTGTCAGGCAGAATTTTGGGTTGTTTTAATGGCTTCCACATCAAACTTGTTAACTTTGTCGCCACCTTGCTGTGTAATCCACAAAATATACCGTCAACCTTTTGTTCACATAGGAAATCATTTCACCTCCTTTGGTGAAACCTGAGTCCATTTAGGGTATGTCGCCATGCCACTCTCTAGCCTGCCACTGCTGCCTCTGCATGCCGTCCCCTATAGTGTCACGGTCAATTATTGGATGTTTTAGATGCTTTCTAGCCTCATTCGCTCACTCTGTCATGGCCATGCTGTTGCCCATAATTTTGGCATAATGGTGCGATTAAGCAGCCTCAGAGGCATCCATGCATGCTGCCCCTGCTGTTTCCTGTCCATTTCCGTGGTGTTTCCATCCTTTTCTGAGGTTCCCAGGTGTTTGGCCAAGCTTCCCTGTGCAGAGCCTTGGTCCCCTTGAAAAATGCTTGAGTCTCCCATTGACTTCAATGGGGCTCGTTATTCGAGACGAGCACTCGAGCATCGGGAAAAGTTCGTCTCGAATAACGAGTACCAGAGCATTTTAGTGCCCGCTCTTCTCTAGTCCATACCAAATATGGCCATGAGACATGCATATCTTTTGCGCATGCTAAATAGCCGGCAGTGGTGTCACAATCATGCGCATGTCATTGCACAAGCATGTCTTTGGGACAATGAGCACACTTCCGGATGGTGATGTATGGCGTGATCAATGCGCCCACTTTACCTCTTTCATCTATGTACTAGGTAAGAACAACGTGACGTTGGTCTACACTTCTATGATTGGTTCTGCAACTTCACAGCATTGGACTTGATTAGTATATACACATTGCCAAACCACACCACAACACACCTCCTTGAGGAAACAACAGCAGAACGGGTTGTTGTGGTGGTGGTTTTGATGTCCCTGGTTCTCATGAGCTGCATGCTACATCCTGGAGGGTGATTTGCATTTCATGATTTGTCATTGAGTAACTTTTGTGCCTATATGGTGACTTTTTGGTGACTATATGGTGTTATGAGGGACTGACCACCACCATGTTTTGTTATTGTGGCTTTTTAGATCTGCAATTTTATTGCATTGATTGCCTTGACATTGATAAATACAGGTTAATTGAATTTGAACACATTTGGTGTTTTGGAATGATTTTTGATACATTGATATCCTATATATATATATACACTCACCGGCCACTTTATTAGGTACACCTGTCCAACTGCTCGTTAACACTTAATTTCTAATCAGCCAATCAGATGGCGGCAACTCATTGCATTTAGGCATGTAGACATGGTCAAGACAATCTCCTGCAGTTCAAACCGAGCTGATTTGAGTGCCTTTGAACGTGGCATGGTTGTTGGTGCCAGAAGGGCTGGTCTGAGTATTTCAGAAACTGCTGATCTACTGGGATTTTCACGCACAACCATCTCTAGGGTTTACAGAGAATGGTCCGAAAAAGAAAAAACATCCAGTGAGCGGAAGTTCTATGGGCGGAAATGCCTTGTTGATGCTAGAGGTCAGAGGAGAATGGGCAGACTGGTTCGAGCTGATAGAAAGGCAACAGTGACTCAAATCGCCACCCGTTACAACCAAGGTAGGCAGAAGAGCATCTCTGAACGCACAGTACATCAAACTTTGAGGCAGATGGGCTACAGCAGCAGAAGACCACACCGAGTGCAATTCCTTTCAGCTAAGAACAGGAAACTGAGGCTACAATTTGCACAAGCTGAAAAGTAAAAAAAAAAATAAAAAACACTAAAGTTTACACATTAAAATAAATAAATAAAAAAATACATAAAAATATAAGCCCCAAAAATGTCACTTTCCCATAAAGACACATATTTGGTATTGCCGGGGTAAACGCCGGAGAAAAACCCCCCACAGAAAACGTCCTGAAAAAAGATCATTTTTAATTAATACCTTTAAAAAAATTCTCTAAAAAGTGATAAAAAAAATGTTCCGCACTATAAAATAAGACCACTAAAAAGAACAACTCTTCTCCCAAAAAAGAAGCCCCTAACCAGATTTGTCAGCCAAAAAATAAAAAAGTTATGCATATGAAAATATGGTGATGCTAAAATGTACAAGATTTTCCCCAAATTAGTTTATATTCAGTAAAATTTTATAAAACCCCACATATTTGGTATCGCTGCGTCCGTAACAATCTGCATAATAATACTGAATCATCATTAGATCCACAAAGTGAACCCCATTAAAAAAAAAAAACGCTCCAGAAAAATGATAATTTTTAATTAATACCCTATAAAAAATGCTCTAAAAAGTGATTAAAAATTGTTATGCACTCTAAACTAAGACCACTAAAAAGAATAATCCTTCTCGCAAAATATAAGCCCATAACCAGATTTGTGAGACGAAAAATAAAAAAGTTATGCATATGAAAGACGGTGATGCTAAAATTAACTTTTTTACCAAATCACGTTTTATTCAGTAAAAATGTGTACTCGGTAGAAATTAGGTTGTTGCGGGTGGTCCTGCGACCCATATCGTGGGTCGCGTGCTCACCCATGCTCCCCAGGGTTCACAGGCGCCAGCGCAGCTAACCTCTCCCCGTTCCTGAGTCTCTGCCGAGGTCCGTGCGTGCGCATCCTCGTCTCCTAGGGCGCCTGCGCGGCACTTTCAGGAAATTTAAAGTGTCAGCGTATTGCTAATTGGTGCACTGGCTGAACACTTCCCCTTTAACAGTCCAGCACCTCCCTTACTGCCTTGCCGGATCTTTGTGCCTCAAAGCCTGAGAGAAAGCTCTACTGCAATTTATCTCCATTCCTGTGTCTCCTGCGTTCCAGTGTCTTCTGCGTTCCTGTGTCTCCAGCGTTCCTATGTCTCCTGCGTTCCTGTGTCCCTCCATGTTCCTTTGTTACCTGAGCTCCTCCGGGTTCCTGTGTACCAGTGTTCCTCCATGCTGCTTCCTGTGTGCCGTGTCCCCATAGCCATCTGCTTGGACCTCCTGTTGCTGACCCCGGATTGGACTCTGATGTTGCATCTCTGCCACCTGCCTTGACCCTGTGCTTTGACTTTGACCACGAAATTGTACCCCGACCTTGGCCGCTACTGCAGACAAGTCACGCCTGTGGAACGACCTGGTGGTACCATGCCGCAGCTAGTCCAACCCGCTTTGCGGCGGGCTCTGGTGAAAACCGGGTACCACTTAGACTCCGGTCCCAGATAGTGGCTTGTGTCATCGTCTGCAGTGGTCCAGAGGATCCACAACCCTCAAGCTTGACAGTAAGATCCGGCCATGGATCCCACCGAAGTTCCGCCTCCTAATAAGCCAGATCTTGCCACCATTGTGATCCACCAATCCCGGCAGATTGCTGCACAGCGTGATCAGTTGGAGCAAGTCACCGCTATGCTGCAACCATCTCCATGTTCCTGTGTACCAGTGATGCTCCGTGCTGCTTCCTGTGTGCCGTGTTCCCGTACCCATCTCCTTGGACCTCCTGTTGCTGACGTTGCATCTCTGCAGCCTACTTTGACCCTGTGCTTGGATATTGACCGTGAGATTGTCTGCCGTCTCTGTACCCCGACCTTGGCCGCCACTGCAGACAAGTCACGCCTGTGGAATGACCTGGTGGTACCACGCCGCAGCTAGTCCAACCCACTTGGCGGCGGGCTCTGGTGAAAACCGGCTACCACTTAGACTCCGGTCCCAGGTAGTGGCTTGTGTCATCGTCTGCAGTGGTCCAGAGGATCCACAACCCTCAAGTTTGACATGGGTATCAAACTTTGTGGAGCCTTTTTCAGTTAATCCATTGCAAATGTTTGATTTTCCACCCAAAATGAAGAAATAAAAAAATATTACAATTTGTAGACTGCACCTCCATTTTGTTTTAACCCCTATAAAACACCTAAAGGTTTACCAAACTTCTTAAAAGTGGTTTTTCATACATTGAGGGGTGTAGTTTCCATAATGGGGTAATTTGCGAGTCTAGCTTTTATTTAGGCCTCTCACAGTCAATTAGAAGTTGAGCAGGTCCTTCTAAATACATGTTTTGGTAATTTTCCAGAAAATTTTAAAAATGGTAAGATGTGGAATCTTTAACAACATAAATCAGACATTTGGGAAATGTAAGTTATAAATTTATTTGGGAGCTATGACTATCTGCAACAAAAGTAGAGAATTTAGAACTTTGAAAATAAAGAATTTTTCCAAATTTTTGTCACGAGAAAACAATCTCAAAATCCCCTGGATATCTTATAGCGTTTCAAAGCCATAACCACTTATAAATATGATTGATGTCAATATATTTACTTGGTATTTAAGGTTATGGAGATTTTTTTCTAAATTTAAATTTCTGTGAATCAGTTGAATATTCACTATATTGGTGTAAAAATTTAATAATTTTATAGCTATGGGTTGGTGTTTACAATTTATAATTGTCACATGAATGTTTATTGGGTGATTTCTCAAGCTACCGTAGTTGTCAGCTGATATGAATGTCAAATGACCTGGCCAACATTTATAATTTGGAATTGTTTGATACATCTTATATCCTGACATATAAGAAGACCATATTTGTCTTTTGAAGTGTACATTGGACTTGTCATTTTCTGCTTATTTTTGTGTATGTTTTAGTTTACCATGCTTTTATAGCTTTTTTTCAACAAAATTATCCTTTTGATGACAGGATCATCGCTACTACACAAATGCAGGCCCCAGATGCAAGAAAAGCCTTCCCCTGTTTTGATGAGCCGGAATGGAAAGCGACGTTCAACATCACCCTCAGACACAAGCCGGATTATGTGGCACTGTCAAACATGGATATTTTAGGTAAGTGTTTCTTATTATGAGAAATATATAGAACAGTTAATAAAATAACTCAGTTGCGCTTCTCCTGTGTTGCACCATAAGATGTATATAGGTTTTCTCTTTTAACAGCATTGTACAAAACAGTGGGGCACATTTACTTTCCCGGTCACTGGAGTTTACAGAATTGTCCGACTATAATGCACCGCACGTCGTTTCACTAAGATTGTTCACCTGTAATCATGAAAGCGCCCGAAATCATGAATCATTAGTGAATCTCGGCACAGTACATTATCGCCTGACAATGCACTTTTGATGGACTCCAGTGTCCGGGTAAGTAAATGTGCCCCAATGTGTGGCATTTAATTGACATCATTTAACAAAAATTTTCATGTTTCAGATGTGACAACTACATTAATAAATGGTGAAACATGGAATGTCACAAAATATGCAAAGTCCCCGAAAATGTCAACATACCTGGTGGCCTTTATAGTTTCTCAGTTTGGTTACGTTGGGAACGAAAGGGTAAGTATCTTTTTATTAAGCAAAAAATCTGCTTTTCAACATCAATTTACAATAAATACACGTAAACACCACGGTGAATATTTAGCAAGTGAGGAGCATCCTTTGCTAATATGAATACAAGGTTGGCTAGAGTAAGGTGCCCCATGTATATATTGAAAGTTGTACATTCCTTATTAGGTATGGATACCTTTTTGCAAGAGAAATGAACATATAAGGCACTGGGTTTCTATACTAAAATGGGTTGCACTTTTCCAAATTGCAGCCTTTTCTACATTCAGACATATGGTTGTAAGGAGTTCCCTAGCACTGGTCCTATGTTATCTGTTGTCTGGGTTGCACGAGAATAGTATATAAATAGAATGCACAGAAAATTACCTGAAAATCTGACATGACAAGGCAGGCTGAGAAACCTAATATTTGGGCGAAAATCAGTTGAAACTGCTGCACAATGAAAAAACTATGACGCACATGCCAAAATAACATGCTACAATGATAATATATTGCCCCTTTGTGATTCAAAGGTTTGACGGTTGATTGTCAGATAATAAGGGCTAGTGCACTCTGTACTATGAGATATTTTCTTTTTCTGTCACAGAAATAGCACTGCAGAATGTGCACAGAGAACACACTGCATAATCTATTGCTACAAACAAAAAACTGGCGGGCTGCTTCAGAAATCCTCAAACCCCCTCCACACAAATTTTAAACCTTTAAGTTTTTCGAAATTTGAACAAAATGCAGCAGAAATTTACTATGCATAAACTATAAATATTTTTTTTTTAGATTTCTTTATTCATTCTTTTTTATAAATATACAAAATACTAAAATAACCATAGACAGTATGTAAAATACATGCAGTAATGAAAACATTTTACATAGATAATACATGCACAGTAAATTTCCTTTTTATCTACGGTATATATTAGGCAATATCAATAACCCACAAAGAGATTCCGCCGAAGGAATACAACAATTAAACATGAAAATTATGCACATAATCAATTTCCATTACATCTATATATATAAACCACTTTGCAGAACCATTATTATCCATATGCCTGCTATTCCTTTACCTGCCCCAGAAGTCTTACCCTACCCACATTTCAGCTGATTACAGGAAATCTATCCTTTATTCCCATTCCTGGATTCCAGGTGGCCTTGCCGACTTCCAGTTATACAGTTTTTTTTTGCTATCAATAAACCTTTCATAAGAGTCAATACATATAATTCTTTAGAAAATTCCAGAAAAGGAACTCCAGCATCCAGACCAGACCAGAAAAACTGTTAAAACATATACAGAATGTTACATAGGTCTGATGTGTTTCAAACCATTACGGTCTACCGGATTATTTTTCCATTTGTTGTAACCATGAGCAGGTCAACACCCTATAAAGTTTGGACAAAAGTCCTTTTTTACCCCTCAAATATTGGACGTCTTTCTTCTCTACAATAATCATCATTAAGGGCAGCATTAAAGGCATACCTTTAGTCTTGACATTTGTGTGTGTCGTTTTTCCACTTTTTTTGTTTAATCTATCTTAGGGGGTAATATACCAGGGATCTGTTCTGTTGTTTTTTTGTGCCTTTTGTTTTTAAAGGGCACCAAAATTTTTTTTTTTTTAAAAAGGTGCACAAAATATGCAAATTCTTTTTGAACCCCCTTCTAAACTGTTGCCTGCACCTGCTCAGGACTGGAGTTTATTTGTGCCAAAATTAAATTTTTCCATGATTTGCGCAAAAAGGGCTACTTTTTTATACAACCACCTCTGGATTTTAAAGGTATATCAGCCTCAACATGTTTGGCCAGCTAACTTTGTTAGGCAAGATAAGTGACCCCCAATGAACCTAGATGGACAAAAAGAGACTCATTTTAATTTACTGACAGTAAAATCAGTGCTGGATAAGAACTGGCAAGCTTATGCTATGTATTTTACATATTCAATTGACAAATATGTCAGCAAATACTTATTAATATAAATGACTTATTAATATAAACTATAATTATGTACAGGTTAAAATCTGGGGCCGTAAGAAAGCAATTGAGGAACAAAAGCAAGGAGAGTATGCACTGAGTGTCACAGAAAAAATTCTGGAGTTTTTTGAGGAATATTATGACGCCAAATATCCACTGCCAAAATCAGGTAAGTATATGTAGTAAGCAAATGTCCAGTGAGAGAAAAAAGATAAGCGGCACTCACCATTGGCCATTGGCTTGATGATACGCCAGTAGGCGCGAAACGGCTCGTCGCCAGGCCCCGCTCCTCCCTGTACTATGCACCCGAAATAAAGAATCTTCACAACAATGGTGAGTGCCACTTATCTTTTTTCTCTCACTGGACATATATATATTATTTATATAGTAGGGGTTCAGCTCATATTTGGGGTCAGCAATGAAAAAAGCTCTCATGGACAGCAGGATTCATGTTGAAAACTGTGCATTTATTCCTCAAAACACCAGTATCAAACAAAACATCAAAAAAAAAAAAAATAAATAAAAATATATATATATATATATAGTATATATCTTAGATTTGTGATCAAAGTTTAAATAAGAATGTTTTGATGGACAAGTGTCTTTTTTCAACCGTATAAACTATGAAACTATGAAACTATAAGAACATTGAAAGATATGGTGTAGATCTAGTGGGAAGGGTTGTAATGCCCTTCTTAAAGGGAACTTGTTTACAGGAACTGGCCTAATAAACCACCACTAGTATGTTAGATCATGATTCTTTTATTCTTTTATTGTGGTGGCATCATCAAGAGAATAAACTTTGAAGCAAGATGTGTATTGGTTCTATAAAGTCAAGGGGGTGGAGAGTTCAGCACTGAAGTCAAGCTCTTCCTCCTCATAACACCTTTTCCTCTGTGATTGATGAGTACCAAACTTTAGAAGAGTCATTTAGTGATGTCTCTGGATAAGAGAACATCAATTACAATGAGGGAAACGTTCTGAAGCAAGAAGAGCTTGATTTCAGTACTAAACTATCCATCTCCTTGACTTCAACCAATTTACATCTTGTTGATTTTTTGGATGATGCTAGCCTAGAAAGGTTAAAAAAACATGGGGGTGGGTTGTAAAATTTCACCTGTTAGGTGAGAAGGTGTTGAGTAAAGACTGTGTGCCTGCACATTAACTATAGCCTGTGCCAGGTTCGAGCACCTGGCGTAGAACTGAGCCAGGCCACTCCCGACAATTTCGCCAATGCCACCAGATATCTATGAACAAGGTTTTATACAGGCAGATCCTTAACCATAGCCCTGGGAACTTGTAAGGAAATAACTCACAGATAGTTAATGTGCAAAGAAAACCCATCTAAATCTTTGTGGGGTAAAATGTTGCTGATTTTCTTTGTGTTCTGCAGTTAAAATTCTGTATGTGTGACCACAACAACCATACACTGGTTTTTATGAAGGAAGTGGGGGGACATGGATCTTCTCAAAGAAAAGGTTTTCTCGATATACTTCTTGGTTTCAAATGCAAAAGGAGAAAAAATAGGCATACATTTTGAGATTCGCCCTGTATAACAAATCTGTGTTATACTATCTGTTAACCCCATAAATGTACAGCACTTGGAACTAGATTTTAAATCTAAGGCCATGGTATGTTAGGCTCTTAAATCTTGCAGGTGCAAGTTGGGTGTCCACTGTCAAACTCCTAGTTTGGTCAAAGGGCCACTAAAAACATCCCCACATTTTGCCATATCCCCCATCCACAGTATTGCTTGGGATTTTAACTGCTTGATTTGGGATTCCTTTCACTTCTATGGTACATCTGGAATTCAGCTGTCATGAAAGTCCCATATAGATGAATGGTGCAGGTACATCTGTCCTCCATTCTGTATGCAGCGCTTTAGTATATATTAGATGCTTAACTGTATGTTGACAGATGTGCTTGAATTTGTTCTTTAACAATGAGTTATCTCCTCTAGACCAGGTAGCTCTCCCAGACTTCAGTGCGGGTGCCATGGAGAACTGGGGACTTATAACATACCGAGAGAATGCACTCCTTTGGGATGCTCAGGAATCTTCCATTGGTAACAAGGAGAGGGTGCTCACTATAATTGCCCATGAGCTTGCACATATGGTGAGTTTAATATCAAATTATTACCTACATGACTATATTAAAGATTAATGATTGACTCTGATGAAACAGCGAAGCATTCAAAACTATTTTCATATATTAGGAAATTACCATTTAAAATAAGTTTCACCAGAAATGTACTACTAGTTAAAGTCCTGAAAATTTTTAACCCAATGGGTAATCTATCTGGTGCATGTTTAATCCAGAATTTTAGGCCACAACCTCCTTTCTCATATTGGAGAAACTGTATTTCAAACTACATGCCACAAAATCCACATTTTGCCATATTTATGGCATGGTTAAGTTGTAACCACAATAATAAATCTGCCCCTCTCTATAAAAGTTAAATGAAACTGCAGTAGAATGTTTCTAAACTTCACTGTAGGCTTGATTCACATTTGATCAGTACGTGACACTGTACTATTGGCTCTGCTGCATATTGGGGAAACAAGAACATCGTATATCAATTTTATGCACGGAGGCATGAAAAGTCTCACATCCGTGATCACGGACTAATGCTAAAACGGCATTAAGCTGAAGATGATCTACTTCATATACTGTGTTAACAATGTTTTTTCTTCTGTTGTAGTGGTTCGGGAACCTTGTTACAATTCGATGGTGGAATGATCTCTGGTTAAATGAAGGTTTTGCCTCCTATGTGGAATATTTAGGAGCCGACTATGCAGAGCCCACTTGGAACATAGTAGGTTTAGATTTTTTAGAAGACACTAGTTAATTGTAAGATTGTCCAACAATCAACATGTATTACCTGTTTACAGGTCCCAAAGAGAGGGGGGCTATTGGTGGGTAGCAACCTATACAAAGTCGCTATGACAAATGTAGCTATGTAGCCAATAGAGCAGTTAACTGCATGCTGACAACTACTTATAGATCTCATTGGTATTGTCCAGAGACTGAAAGGATTAGGACCCCCCCCCCCAATTCTAGTTAAAGTAAATGTTGGGTCCCAGGAATTGGAACAAAGCAATCAAATATTTATCAGCCATTCAGTGACACTCACTCACATTATAGGTGATAAATATCTTACTGTGGGACATCCATTTAAATAGAGAGTTAGCAAAAGAGAGCTTAAAGGAAATCTACCATCAAAATGCAGAAGACCATGGATAATAAATATAAATACATTACCACAGTCACAGTGTCTCCATCTTTGAGTAAGTGTCCCTGGTTTATCATGATGGATTTTCATGTCAGATTTTCTTTAATGTTGAAACTATCACCTACATTGTAGGTGTTCTCATACCTACATTCAAATACTCAGATAGTTATATCATTATTATGCTTTACTTTTATGTGTCTGAGAGGGCTCACAGTTTCATTTACAAAGGCATATTCTGCTAACCTTGACTAATAACAGAGAAAAAACTATTGTGATTTTAGCAAACACATGAAAGGTCATTTTCTCAAATAAAACAGTGAATGGTTAAAAGGGAAAAGGGCCACCAGACCTTTAAGGTAAAACCAGGCACAATAAGGTTTTTCCAGAAGGGCTAGGCCATTTTTTTTTACTTTACATGCTCTTAGCATCTTAACAAACCATTGGGTAAGTTTTAATGTAAATGTTTGAATTATCTGCATATCAAATACAATGACAGCCCCCAACACAACAATTAAGAGACATCAACTTGAGTATGCTGTTTTATAATAGACTTACTAATGGTGTTTTGTGTTTGACAATTACAGAAAGACCTGATAGTGCTCTACGACATACACAGAGTAATGGGTGTTGATGCTTTAGCATCTTCTCATCCACTCACTTCTAAGGAAGAAGATGTGAACAGTCCCTCAGAAATAAGTGCACTTTTTGATTCCATCACTTACAGTAAGGTAAATGAAAATATTGTATTGCAGACATGGCAATCCAAAAAGATATATGCATAGCGGCACCGTGTACAAAACAATTCGGGTGCAGGTCTTCTCAAGGGGTTCGACACCGACCCCAACGTTCAATAGTAGACAATCACGAAATTCAAATGAGGAAAGTTTTTATTCCACCATAGTAGTGCGATGTTTCGCCAATACAATCAAGCAGATTTTGACATTGCAGACATGCATGCACTTGCCATGCACATTTATCGGCCCTGTAGCAAAGCCAACCTGAAGACTATGTGCAGCTACAGCCAAAGACCTAGGCTGCATTCACAAATCTGGCCAGATTTATCAAGCTGTCTGAAAGTCAGAATATGTCTAGTTGCCCATGGCAACCAGTCAGAGTTCCCCTTTAAAATATTCATGAGCACTGGTAAAATTAAAGCTGAGCTGTGATTGGTTGCCATGGGCAATTAGAAATATTCTGACTTTCAGACAGTTTAATAAATCTGCCCCATTGTGTTTCCGTTGCAGTAACATTTGTGTTGAAACTGCACTTACAGTTTGTGTAAACACAATTTTAACTTGTTAACACATTGTAAATGCATTTGCGATTACATTTACAAAGCCTTAACAAATGGAACGTATGAACATAGCCTCAGGTTCTAACTGATAGATGAAATCTTAACATCAAGTAGGGCCGATTACCATCAGCTTTGCAGGCCTTTTGTGCCTTCTTCTGGATCAATACTGTAGTATTGTAGTTGGAACTTGACTTTTTTTCAACCTTATCTACTATAACGCCTAACCATCCTTTTTATCCACTTCTGGGTTACTAAATTTCCTATTACTTGAAATCTATTTGGGATAGCTAGGACTTCACAAATCTCTAAACCTGTTAAACTATAAACACTCAAGCGGTTTTATGATCCAAAGTCATCAGTTATCCAAAAAGAAGAAACACTATGAATTATCGACTAAAGTTTTCCCTAGTCTTCTCTATCTACTTCTGACTTTGGCTCTAAAAATCGTCCAAATATCTGATTCCAGCGTAAGACTATAATTTATATCAGTCATAGGCTGAAATTATACTAAATGTTATTTTCTGTTGTAATCAGCTTTTCTTTCCTGCTGCACTTCTTTTAGGGGGCCTCAGTTATTCGGATGTTGTCCTCATTTCTGACAGAAGACCTTTTTGTAAAGGGACTTCAGGTAAGTAACAACTATCAATCCTATAACTTTGATTCTACAGGAGCTCTGCATGTTGTGCCTTCATTTATCAACCTAGAACAAACTACACACCCGAAATGAAACTTTTTGCAAGTAGGTAAGTGTGTAAATACTATAGGAATTTATCATAGATGCCACAATCACATAATGGGGTCATTTACTAAGGGCCGATTCGCGTTTTCCCGACGAGTTACCCGAATATTTTTGATTTGCGCAGATTTTCCCTGTATTGCCCTGGGATTTTGGCGCACGCGACGGATTCGGAAAAACTGCCGCATTTAAAACAAAAAAAGTGTCGCTTGGGACGCGCTTACCTTCACTTGGTCTGGCTCGGTGAAGTTGAGTGCGTTCAGATGCTTTTCAGTGCAGCAGCGCCACCTTGATGAATCCCAGCCGGACCCGAATCCACCGCAGAGAACGCGCCGCTGGATCGCAAACGGACCGGGTAAGTAAATCTGCCCCAATGTCTGAGAGCCATGAAACAGGAATGCAATGTCCCCATTGCTTTCAACAAGATTTTTCTATGTTATGTGCCACCATTTGTTGCAAGTTTGCATCGTTTGCTTTAGAGTATTGTTTTTGAATGTCCAAACAATGCAATGGAGATTTATGCCTTTTTGACACTTTTTTCACCATGTATTTTTCAGTGTGAGGGAACCTTGAATAAGTCTATCTATCTTTATATATAGTCTCCACTGTAGCCAATCTCAGGTCAATTTGAATTCAAGTGCTGAAGCCTCTTCATCAGGAATCTGACCATCACAGATCTGAGATTGATAAATACATCAATTGTAAAGTGCTTTTTAAAAGATGTAGTACTAAGGTGTAAGAGGGCCTGAAAACTAAAGCTAAATGAAATGTCAATAGAAGGCTAAGGTCTGCAGTAGTAATTCTACAGTCATTTTGCTGTGGCAGAAACCAACTAAAGATTAAACAGCACAGTTGTTAAACACCCCCAATCAGAGCTAACTCTTTGCTGGGATGTTACACTGGAGTGTCAGCTGTTAGTTACAGCTTCCCTGTGTTTTAGAATACCGGCTCAGCTCCGATTACGAGCTAAACTGGCATCAGATCTGTGTACGATATATCAGACGCAGAGCGCTAACTGATTAAAGACTCATAAACTGTTTGTTCCAGGAGGTCATATACAAAGCTACATGTCCATATGGCATGGAGTATGTGGGGATGACGACCAGAGAGTTTCGTAGGAGAATCAGCAAACATTAGGGGGATATTCGAAAGAACAGAGATAAACCACTGGCCAGACATATGCATTTACAACATGGTGGTGAATTTCGGATGTTAAGATTTTGGGGATTACCAAGGTGCCATACCTAGAGAGAAGGCCTTCAAACACAGGCTTCTGGAAGTTGGTCAGAGGGCAACAAAGCCAATAAAGAACTTCTGACATCTTCAATGAAGGCAAAATTACTCACGTCGGCAACAAAAATATAAATCTTGGACAACTAGCACTGAAAAAGGTCATTTTCAGTGATGAATCCCATCTTTTTGTTCAAGGGTACAGAGCAGTTGATGTTAGAAGAAGCAAATATGAACTATTGTGAGCTGATCATATTCAACAAACTGTAAAACACCCTCAAAAACAGATGTTTTGGGGCTTCTTTACTGCTGATGGTACAGGGAGCTTATTTCCTGTTGATAGTGTGATGAATTCATCCAAATACATAGACATTTTAAAACGTTTTATTGTGCCATTCATGCGTCAATTTGAAGGGACATTCCAACAAGATTTGGCTCCATGCCACAATTCCACAAGTGTGGGAAGAAATTCCTGGAAGAAAATAAAGTAATAGTGCTGGACTGGCCTGACAATTCACCAGACTTAAATCCTATAGAAAATTTGTAGAGCATTGTGACGAGACGCCTTGGCAAAAAGGACTGTACAACCAAAGAACACATGATAAACTGTGCTATACATTTGTGGTACCATGATGAAAAATGTAAGCAAAACTTATGCAAAAACTTGGTAGAATCAATGCTAAAAAACATTGAAAATCTCATATCTGCTAAAGGAGGACATTTTTCTTACTAAAATTAGTATGTAACAGTGCATTATAACATTTTTTTTTCTTTGTCCTAATTAACGTGCTCATAATATTGGTTACCACAATATTCAAATAGTATATCTAGTAAGGCAAAAGCTTTTTTTTTCTTTGTATTTTCTGGCTGGTGGTTGCTACTCTTACCTATGTGCACCTATATAGGTACTTTTTAATGCACACTCAAAAAAGTTCATGTTTTAGCTTTCATATATTATTAAAGACTTTATAGAAACCAATTAAAACCTGGTTTTAAGCAACATTTTTTTCTGTAACAGGGGACAGAGCTCAACCTCAGTATTGTACCCAGGATCTGAAGCAATAATTTGACATGCTGTTGACTTTCTTATACAGCATGTAGATGGGATTTTATAAATAAATACTATACTGGTACAATATTACAATGCTGACTTTCAGCCATAAAATCTGCATGGAGAATACAAACATCATATACTGTATCCATAGTACAGAACACATGATGAAAACTATGTGTCCATACAGTAAATCTCTGATTTGTTATGGACTGTATGTATGACTTTATGTGGTGTCATTTAGTCTTGGTGTCCATAATTCAGATGTTGAAATTATCCTAATGTTCTTCCTTTTTCTCTAGGCCTATCTTAAAAAATTTGCCTACGAAAATACAGTGTATACAAATCTGTGGGATTCCTTACAAGAGGTAAGTTTAGTTACATACTCGATCTCTGACAATTCTAGTTACAGATTTTAGCAGCAAATATTAAGTCTTGTGGTTTCCTGTCATTTGCTGTAGGATGCATTAGCATAACCAGGAACAGGTGGGCAATGAGAGGAAATTGCGAGTATTAATGGCTAGTTCTCATCCGGGGCAAAATACTGGAAACATTTAACCACTGACATTCTACATGTTCCCAGTCTTAGGCTGCCTCACACAACTTCTGCAAAAAATGGCCTTTAAAATGGAAGATAATGGCGTATCAGAGCCATTTATATCAGTCTGGAATCTGTTTTACATGGATTCTCATGAGCTAAAGTGTTCCATTAAAAGCGTTTACTTTTACTGTCTTTTTAAAAAAGGAAAGTAAAAAATGTTATCACAGTTCCGTTAAAAAACACTAGCATTAGTAAGAGGCAGTAGTAAGAGGCATGTGTACAGCCGGCAAGCTACTCGTTCTCAATCAAAGTAGTTTTTTACCATTTTAAATTGCAATCTGTTCTCAATTCTTAATAAAGTTGGCTCTGACAGATTATTCCCCTAAAATAACATATGAAATATCATTATTGTCATGCGACAAAGCACTTCCGTACTGAAGTAATAAGAATCCATACATAGTGAAGTAGTGGTTAGTGCTAGCTGCCGTAGACTTACCTACCTGGTGAGAGTCTGAGAGATCATCTAAAAGCATTTATTATTGCATTGATAAATAATTCCTTTTCAATTCAATTTCTTTTCTGTTCTAGGCCTATGAGAATGAATCTAATAAAGTCTGGCTTCCAGATTCTATTGAAAATATCATGAACACATGGGTCTTGCAGATGGGTTTCCCAGTGGTGACAATAAATACAGCAGATGGATCCGAACCAGAAGCACTTTCTTTTAGATCCCACCCACAGTCACTACGGATCTCCCTATAGAGTAGGTTTATCTTATAAACAAGTAAAAGAATTCTAAATATAAATATTATCATAAACAATCCCAACAAAAGGTTTTTCATCAACAGAAAAATCCCATGGGGACAGGGTAGGTAAATAAGAACATATCCTTATCCATTCTGACCCAGTTACTGCATCACTGTGGTAACCTCATACAAGGATTGACCTCCTTGGATACGGTTCAACACTTCTGTTTTTTCCCTGATTCTGTTTTTTCAGGGATTTCATTCACTCTTTGTTGTCCTTTGGTCCAATGAGGCCACTCATTGATTGACGTAGGTCCCATGACCTCCCTGGAACTTTCTGTCAGGTTTAGGCCCAAAACTAGCAGTAGAAAAGAAGAGTGCGAACCAAGTGCGAGCCCTGACGGTTTGTGATATTCATGTAAATATCTGCCGCCCCCTTTAACGTTGCTCTGTCATATTGAAAAATGTCATATTGAACACACACTTATAGATAGGCTTAACATAAATACTTTAAACAAGGGGTTGTATGGTTGCTGAGTTTAAAAGAATGGCGGGATTTATCATTGCAGTCACTTTAGTTATTTGTCTTCAAAATGTTGGACAAGGAGATAGTGGCAGCGAGAAGTTCTAAAAGAATATCAATAAATATCATCCCTACGTAGGAGGAAGTGGACCCCGGATGTGGGGTGGCACTTCATATACTCTCCACATGGGTAATAATTCATGAGGTATAACTTTTCCACATTTCACAAAAATAGAGACAAAAAGACTTTCTGCCCTCAAACTAAAGTTGGCCAAGAATGTAAACAATAGAATCACCAAGAGAAAGGAAGTTTTATCGAAAGCCTCTAGAATAAAATAAAATCTAACATACAAAATAGAAATACCGAAAAAGAAGACGCTGGCGCACACAGACGCACTCAAAAACTACGTGGGCCCCGTAGAGACGGATCCACCTGAAGTTACAGGTGCCAGAAATGCTATAATAAAAGTAGCACAGTCTGATGGCTGTGATTGATATGTAATGTACAGTGCTTTCATTCTACAACGTCACAAACTTTCTAGACGACGGCTTTCTGTCAACCATACCTGAGTTTCTGTCGTCTTTACACTCTAGCATCCGACTGATTTTTGGGTGTCCATGAATTCCCTTTTGCCTATTCTCCATGGTTCCCACTTTATGTTCTAACTTTAATTTTTTAACACGATTTCAGCTACATTTGGCAGTTCCTATCTCAATCATCACTCGCAGAGAATCTGGATCAGTGGAAATTATTTGGCTGACAAGAGAAAGAGGTAACAACATGAGCATGCTGTGAAGTCACGTGATCATCTTTTTCAGGCTATAGACTTTATCACTGTACTGCACATGCGCTAGTTTTCTGTCATACTTATGCCTTGTGGTCAGTAGCACTACTGCTTGCACCGTATTAAAGAATGGTCTCGATATACAATTACTTTTTGGCGCGCGCTGCCTACTTTTAATGCGACAAACAATTTCTATCCTTCTGCAGTGAAAGGGGCATTCCCGTGCTCTGTCGGACCCATTGCAACCACAGTTAAACATGCAAGTCTGACATAAATGTATAAAGACAAAGGAGTAATAAAAAAAAACTACTGACCGCAGCATCCAATACTTCCAATACAGGCTGTTTTTCAAAATTCCCTTCAAAGTCTCATTATATTCTATCTAACCGATGAGGAACAGGTTTGCAACAAGATGTAGGTCACTATTCCATAACAGTCCTTAACTCTTAACACTCATCGGCCGTATAATCGGACGCTGAGCGCATGCTTAGCGTCTCAGCGTCCGATATATCTGACGCTTGAGCTTTGGATTGCGGTTCGGCTCAAGATCTGAGCTGAACCGGCATCGGGAACACGGGCCATCTGTGACTGAGAGCCAGCCGGCACCCCAGTGTAACACCAACCGCGAACACGAGTTGTCTCCGATCGCGGGGCTTAACCCTTTAAATGCCATCGGTCAGCCGAACCCACCCGGCCTCTAACATGCAGCTGGGGTGTTCTTTCCTCCCCACGTCGCACCCCGCCCGAACCGTTTTCGGGGCGCCGATCGGTGCTATAAGGTAACTCTGGGGTCCGATCCGGACCCCAGAGTTACCTGCAAGAACTGCCATAAGATGGCGTCTGTGGACGTCATCTTACTGGCACAGAGTGCCAAACCTAGCAAGTGATAGGCTGACACTGTCACAGCAATGCACAAGGCAACTGTCACATTGCATCGCACGCTCAGTTGCCCCGACTTAGGTGTGTTTATCGTACAGTCCAACAATTCAATCATATGATTACTTGTCATGTCCCATGGTATAAATAAAAAGTAAAAAAAAAGTTAGTCAATAAAAATAAGTCTATCAAAAAATCCCTAACATGCCAAGCCCCCGGAAAACAGTCAGAATGAGACATATAAACCATAAACAAAAACAAACAGCTTCGAAAGCATAACTCCACCCCCAACACCAGCCACATATATTTATCACACCACACCAGCGTCCGTAATCAACCCGTAGATATAAAGTAATCATTATTAACCCCCACGTAAACGCCATTAAAAAAACTGTTATAAACCTTCCTCCAAAAATTATGAGTTTTACCTTTTCAACCCAACAAAAAATGACCTATAAAAATGTGTCAAAACATATGTACTTCACGACTGATCCTTGGTGAAACCAGCCGTAACATAACATGTCCCCTCAAAAAAACACGCTATCAACCATCTCCTGAGCCAAAAAGTACACCTGTTATGCCACTTCGTGCGAAGACAGCAATACTCTGAATTGATAGATTTTTGTCCCCAACATTAGGCTTTTTGTTTGACAAATGTGGTAGTATTAACACTAAGAAAATATATGTGTCATGTCTGGTGCTATCCTCCGCTTAATCGTATCACGACCCATCTAATATAGACAAGTTACTCTGACATTTATTATTCGTCTATACGGTGAACAACCAAAAAAAAAGAAGTAAAAATCCAGTACAGATTGATGCTTTCTACGCATGTGCCTTGCCAGAAATAACAGTTTCAAAATTGTGTTCACGCCTCTTCCGAGTGATCTCTGTGTGCGCACGCGGCAACAAATAGCTAACACTGGCATGATTTCATCCTCTGCGTTTTTCTCGCGTCACGTCAACCACACAAGAATACCGGCGATCTCCTATCATAGTGGCTCCTACCCGAACTACTACAACTCTGACTCACAAATACGACCACCCCATAAACTCACATCTCACATCAACGCTCGTAACACAAAAGTGGGCCAATTGAGGCAACTAGCATCAAACTGCCTGACGCAGCTGAGCGCTGGCGCTCCCCTGTCCTATCTGTGGGTGCGCGCGGCTTCTGCCAGCCAGTTTCACAGCGCTTGCAACTGTGACGTCTCAGCCGCCCCCCACTCTAACAGCAGTGTTAAAGTCCAGGCGATCACTGCAGGCGGGTCTTGCGGCGGGTCTTTGTACTCACACAAGAAATTGGTAGAACGTCAAATTGTGATGGTCGACATAAGCATTTCTCAGTTCGTTGACACGTCTTTGCTAATGTAGTAGCTTATTTAGGGGCTAGATTAACGTATATGCTATAACGGATCGAATATGACACTCATTCTTAAATGTATTTCACCTCGCTTGTGACTCAACAATTACTAGTGCAGTTCAGTTCCCGGTAGTAGCGTTAATCATACTATGGTAATCAGCTCTGTTGCTGAGAGTTTGAGGGGTGCAGATTTGAAAATGGGTTGGTTATATAGTGGGGGCTCATATTGAATACGCTGTCTAAATATGTACTCCCATATGTTATTGTGATTCTACTCAATAACCTTTGTCCTTCCGGATCTTTATTCCTCGTTGCCCAAAATACACATAGGCTGTCGCGCGCGTGCGACTGACACCCAGCGATAGTTACTATTAGCAAACGAGCGCGCGACAGTCACCAAATAAATTCATCGCAGTACATCTTCAGCACGCAGCAACATTAATCCGTGACTCTTGCACACTTGTAGCAAACAATGGAATGTGTAGTCACAACTTATTTAGCAGTGGAGAATCGACGACCTGCCCGACGGACAAAGCATCTCGGGATAGTTCACCTAATTCAAAGGGGGCAGCTCGACCCTGTAATAAAGTGGAGCGCTGTGTGGTATGCAGCACAGGGCGAGCAGATAATAGACACCGTCCTGGTGGTGCGTAGCGCGCGCGAACTCGGGGACCAGACTCCTTCCGGAGCAGATTTTCGTTTGTGTGGTGGCAAAGAAACGCAAAACTGCTGCTGCAACAATACATTTGACGTGCGACTAAAATGAACGGACACTCGGCGGGAGTAAAAACGCAGTGCTCAAATCAGGCGTTTGGATACTCCAGTGCATTACAAACGTACATACAAACCGTAATAAAGAGACGCAATCCAAATCCACTAGAAAATCGGCGCTGAGACCTAGCTATCAAAGCCTGCTGCTACCTTAAGGACAAGTTTAGGTGGCGACTTTTTCCAGTCTTTCTCCGTAACGTCACCACTAGCATTTCCCACCAGATCTTTGATGCCTAGGGCACGAGGCGACCAGAGAAAGCTATTTCATCAGCATCTCATAGGCTGCTCATTCTCTACTATCCCATTGTGACCCGAGTTCCTTTTTGAATTTGATCCCAGTGCTGCCTGTATGGACCTAACTCGATGGTCGCCCGAGTCCTGACCTGTACGCCTGCGCCTGTTCTCACCTCGCTCGTCCTGTCCCACCGACCATGATTGCCTTATACGTTGTTGTACAACTTCCCTCTTGGCTCATCCACTGCGACAAAGTCGCGCCTTGTAAACTCGACCTGGTGACTACACAGCTCCAAGTCCAACCGGCTTTACGGCGGGGACCCTCTGGTGACAACGACTGTGCCACTTAGACTCAGTCGCTGCAGGTGTCCGTCCTTTATGTCCATCGTACAGAAGTGGTACAGAGGATCCACTGCCCTGCATCCGCACCGCACAACTGACCGTTTGTTGAACTGAAAAGAATGTGCAATTCGCTTACGTCATACAAGTTATTATAAAACCAGCCTGCACCAGTATTTACTGTTCATTGGGTCACAGCACGGATGCAGCATTCAGAAAGGTGCATTCATGGTGATCATCACAGTTGGAATCATATTCATTCCGCGCGCATAGTTTAACCTGCCGCTGCTGCCGCTGCCTCTGCATGCCGTCCCCTATAGTGTCAGGGTCAATTATTGGATGTTTTAGATGCTATCTAGCTTCATTCTGTCACTCTGTCATGGCCATGCTGTTGCCCATAATTTTGGCATAATGGTGCGATTAAGCAGCCTCAGAGGCATCCATGCATGCTGCCCCTGCTGTTTCCTGTCCATTTCCGTGGTGTTTCCATCCTTTTCTGAGGTTCCCAGGTGTTTGGCCAAGCTTCCCTGTGCAGAGCCTTGGTCCCCTTGAAAAATGCTTGAGTCTCCCATTGACTTCAATGGGGCTCGTTATTCGAGACGAGCACTCGAGCATCGGGAAAAGTTCGTCTCGAATGACAAAAGTCTAGGACACTTACTGGGCTGTACTATGACTTCCTGCGGCAGTTACATAGTCTGGTAGAATTATGCCTGATCTGTTGAGGAAATAATCCCACCCTTGAGACTCAATATATGGGTCTAGCACAGGAATAATACAGGAATGTGTATGCCTTACAACTGTTCGATGAGCTACTGTAGCCTGCACCATGAAATGTTAAAAGCTTTAATGCTTCCCTGTGTGGCAGTGAGAGTTTTTACCTTAAAACTTTTAGAGCTAAGCTGCAGCCATGATTTAACAAGTTCATATAATTGTAGTCTAAAAAGTCAAGTTTTCATGTCCAAATTGCATCTGCATAGCACCCATTTCTTATGGATGCTCAAAGACTATATTCTATGGAAAATGGACAAAAAATGGCACTGTGAATGGACACAATGGCTCACATTTATTAAATTCTTTGCTCCAGTTTTGCACACACCTGTGCCCTTCGCCGTTCAGGTTCCCCCGCGACCCACATACTGGGTTGGGGGCCACCCCTTGCCTCTTTGCGGGCCCTGGCTCCCTCCCTGCCTTACCTGTCTGCGTATGCTGCTCCAGCAGCCTGGCATTATGCGCTTCCCTCCTGCCTTCTAGGCCCTTCGAACGGCAATCACTTGTTTAAAGGGCCAGTGCACTGCTATGTTGCTGGCCAGTCCAGGAAATTCAGAAAGCCGGCCTACCTCCAGATTCCCCCCCTGATCTTTTGTGCCAATGCCACTAGAAAACTAATTCGTGGCCTTTTGCTGTGTTTTCCGAATTCCCGTTGTGTAGCCCCGGTCCGGTATGACTTGATCCCGGTTCTGCCTGTACTCTGACCTCTGCCTGTCCCCTAACCACGAGTTGCCTTATGGTTGTGTACATCTCCTGGTTTCCATACAAGACAAGTCGTGCCTGGAAAACGACCTGGTGGTGATACGCCGCAACCAGTCCAACCTGCTTTTGCGGCGGGCCTCTGGTGAAAACGGGATCACTTAGACTTCGGTCCCAGGTGTCGGTTTACCCGTCATCGTCCACAGTGTACAAGAGGATCCACTACCACTGTCCTGACACTGACTTTGCACTGAAAATATTGTGCAAATTGCTTGTACATGTATTTTAGAAGTGCCTGTGCCAGTTTTGTGTTGTGGCTGCACTGTGCAGCAAAAGGGGCGTTCTGGTGCACAGTTGGAACGTGCCACTATTCTGTTGGACGTACGGCACAATTGTGTATGTTTCACATTTCTGCAAAAATTAAGAAAGTGTGACAGAAAAAAAATGGTGCATTCTGCTGGAGTAGTGCAAGGGGTGCCAAATTCATGAAGACCGTGTGACACATTTCATGAATCTGGCGCACCCTGCACCTTCCACAGGCAAACTGCACATAGTCCAGGTTGCACTATTTTTGATAGATGTAGGCAAATGTAGGCATATGCAGGGTGCGCTGGATTATTGATTACTGGTGCATATATGCAATTATATGGGGCCCCCTGCACTGCCCTGCAAGTGTACACCAGTTTTTTTAGGTGCACCTTTAACATAGAGCGTGTAACCCAATTCTGTCAAGTTGCTCTATTGAATGTGTCACAAACTCCGACTAAGCACTAACATGCCCCCAACTAACACAGTGCAGCTGTGACACAAAACTGGCACAGACACTTCTTAAATACATGTGCAAGCTCCAAAAAACACTCTTTTCAGTGCAAAGTAAGATAGAAAACTGGCGCATCCAGAATAACAGATCTGGCCCAATGAATGTAGCCGTGCGCTGTCCCAGAAAAATAAAGCAGAAAGCCTTTTTTTATACTGTAGTGTATATGAGTGTTTTCTTGCTTTTCAGACACAAATTCGACATTCCAATTATCGGGAGACAACTGGCTGCTTGCAAACATACATGTAACTGGATACTACAGGGTTAACTATGACGATGGAAACTGGAACAAATTGTTTCAACAGCTGGACCAAGACCTAAGTGTGAGTATTATCAGTATTAATGGGGAGGACAAACCAGTGTGTAAAAAAAAAATACTTTCAGTTTAATGGGGGACATGTATCTTTATTTCTGCTATTCAAATTGACTAATTTTTGAGACTTTTGTCATTTTTGTGACTTTTCACTGCGACTGTCGTGTTTCAAGTAAACCTTTGTCTGCACATTGTGCAGTGTGCCTTACGTATCTTTATTTTTGTGCGACTTTTCACTTATGTATTACTTTTTTTGCTTATTTTTGCGACTTTTGAGAAAGGAAGAATTTTTTTTCATGGACCCTTTTTTAACATGTAAATTTGAATTATTTCACATGCTTAAATCTTTAAAATTTTGCCCTTTACCTGTTTTTTTTTTTTAATTCATAAATAGGTTTTAAAATTTTTTTAATTTATTAAATTACTTCTAAGGGTGAGGTCACACTTGGTATTTTGGTTGCATTTTGAAACAACAGCTCAGGAGAGGTGATTTGCCTAATTACATTACTGTTAACATTTGCATTTAAAAAATGCATGTGGTAACACAGCATTAACACATATGTTAACAATGCGTTAGCATGTGCGTTTTGTAAATGCAAATGTTAACAGTAATGTAATAAGTCAAATCACCTCTCCTCAGCTGTTGTAATGTCTTTCAAAACGCAATGAAAACGCAACCAAACAACATGGCAAGCTCTGTGTAGGGCTGCGTAATCTGTGTGCGCTATATAAATAAAGTAATTATTATTAGTATTATTATTATTTAACATGTGACCTCACCCCTAACACCATGTGTGACTGCAGCCTCATATGTCGTCATCTCCCTGGTGTGTGACTACAGTGCATAAAAATGCAGGACACTGCCTCAAATCCAAAATTTACAGTAGTGTCCACTCCTGCATATAACTCCTCACGTGGCTTGTGTACATGAGGATTTGAGACATTTGCAACAAAAAGTCTCAAAAAGAAGCCAAAACTTGCACCTGACAGGCTGGGCAAAACTGAACATGTATCATATGAAAAAAGACATGATCATACATAAGGCACAACAAAGACCTTCCTCATGTCTCAATTATACAACAAAGAAAAAAGAAACTATGATATATGTGCCCGAATGAAAAAAGCATAAAATCTAATTTCTAAAATATGTGCAACAACTGACCCGTTTGTCAGCGGCGTGTCAGGTTTGCTCAAGTGCCAATGACAGTAGCAAACGCTGCCCAATTTCAGACATGAAAAGAAATAGGAACTGAACCCCCTAAAATTAGCAGCTCAGGCACTAGGACAGCACACAGGTCCATCAAAACCATGTCCCTATGTATGAGCCATTAGAAATACATGGGGATATGTTCGGGAGCCTATAGTCTGACAAAACACAAATGTCATCGAGAAGTCAATGAATTCAGTAACCGTTCATGATCAACACAGAAAGTTAAAGTATACGAAATCACTTATCTGATACTATAGTATAACAGTCATTTATGACAATTTAGTATAATGTGTTTGGGGGGGATGTGGTAAACATTTTCCTAATATGTTTAATTAACAAATTCTGGTAAGTTTGTAAAAAACATCAAGCTGCTCCTTCCCATAGAGGCCAGTATTCCTGTCTGTACAGTGTGCACCTATGGAAACTGCATGAGCCCACATCTAATTTCCCTGTGTTTGATTAAACATCTCTGAGATGGGAAGATTAACCCCTAAACTTTCAGCTTGATCTTTGACAATACTGCTCATAGTATACTATAGCCAGGGAGAGAGCATAACACTCACAACTGTGTAACAAACAGGAGAGGAGAAATGTAGAAGTAACATTGTAACATTGTAGAGTTGTGTTGTTTTGCCTTGGCTGACAGTAGATCGCTATAAACTTTCATCATGGCAGTCTCAGTGGAGTGATTGGGTTGAAAATCAGATTGTAGTTTGTCAAGGAAAAAGTTGGATGAAAGGTGGAAAGATAACGGACATGGACATGTTGTTCTAGGAGTTTTGAACCAAATGGAAGTAGTTAAATAGAGCGATAGTTTAGCGGAGTAGATGGGTCCAGAGATGGCTTCTTTAGGATGGGTGTGACCAGTGTCGGACTGGTGTACCTTGGGCCCACCAGAGAAAATTTTTTGGGGGGCCCACCCTTCATGTAATAAGAAAGACTACCAGACTACTCCTAATTGAAGTGTAAATCACGTTCTATCACACATAAGACACCCAGAGCCAGAATCGAGGTCCATACATAACTGCAGCATTCAGCCAAGGTTGCAGCCATATATGCGTCCCCACAATGGCAG